>JAJPUD010027090.1:0-15865 GCA_023553655.1 Myrmecobius fasciatus
GGGGGGCTCCTTGTATAACATCCTCTGATAAACCTCAGAACTAGAAAGAAATTTGATCTGATTTTTCTCGTGCAGCATGACTAATATAGACATATGCTTAGAAGAATTGCACATATTTAACCTATACTGGATTGCTTGCTGTCTAGAGGAAGGGATGGGAGGGAGAAAAATTTGGAACAGAAGATTTTGCAAAGGTGAATGTTGAAAGCTATCTTTGTATGTATTTGGAAAAATAAAAAGCTATTTTTTAAAAAAAGAAAAAGAACTAGAAAAAAAGACAGATGGGGATGGGGAAAAGGTTGAAGGAGAGTGATAGCCTTCTGGCAGTTCTTTTTTCTCTAATTAGGGAGACAGGCTTCGGATTTTGATGACTTTGGGTTCAAATCATGCATTTGATGCTTACCACTTGTAAATATGTTGATCAAGTCACTTAAATCTCCCTGGACCTCAGTTTCCTCATTTGTAACATGAGGAAACTGGCCAACTGGAGGTCCCTGCAATTTAATACATAGGTGGTAGGAAAGATTAGGTTGGTGAGTTTGTAAAGGGCCAAGTACTATATAAATGCCAAATAAATGATGGTCACAATGTCATAGGACACAGAGCCCTGTGCTCTGCCTTCATTCATTCTTCTGTCTCATATCACTAAATCTTCTGGGCCTGGAACATGAGCTAGATTTAAAAGGAGATATATATACACATACACATATATTCCTCACTTGTGAATTTAACAATAATAATATACTTCCTCTCCCTTCCCCTTTCACAGGATCAAAGGATCAGAGGACTTTAAAGGTCATCTTATCTGTCTTTCTACGTTTTATAAGGGCCTAGAGAAATTAAATGTCCTTCCCAACATTACACATGTGGCAAAGTCTGAATCAGAACTTGGGACTTCTGATTCCAAACTTAGGACTCACTCCTTCCCACTTTGTTTTCTTCATTTGATATGCTATCTGTTCTTTGTTTTTGAAGAGGACTAATGAGATCACTGGGTGACTTGCACATGAATTGAATTTCTGGGAGGCAGAGTTGAGTAAAGTCATCAGTCTCACAATCTTTTCTAGAGTTATCAAAAGTCCAGTGAAAGGGCAAAAGTCAAGACAACTGGAGATGGCCTGGGACACAATGGATGACCTTGATGTCTTTGATGTCTGACTAAGCTCTCAAGTATTCCACAGTGCTTACTTCAGGCACCTTCAAGGCTGTTGAAACCAACTCTTCTCACCTATCCATTTCATCAAGGGAAGTCTTATACATTTATAACAAGAACTTTTCTTCTCCAGGAGAATGTAAGTTTCTGGAGAACTGGGGTTGCCTTATTCTTTGCATTTGTATCTTCCCACAGTGTATATCATCACAGTGCCTGGCACATAGCAGGTACTTAATAAATGTTCACTGATTGATAAGTTAAGTCTCCAGCATCATCAGCTATCACATGCTACCTAGACCCTGCCAATATCCCTAACCTCAATTTCCAGACCACTTGTTCACAAACCATTGGTGCCCCTGAAAGTTCTAAAGAACTCTATATTTCAGTATAAGTCAGGATAGACCATGGCTACCAAGCAAAGTAATCTGGTACCAGGTTACATGAATAGAAGCCCAATGTACAGAACAAGAAAGGGGATAGTCCCATTATATTCTCAATTCAGCAAATTGTAATCAGGTGGGGATATTCCATTTTAATAGGAAGATTGACAAACTAGAGCCAAGGAAGAGGATCAGGATAAAGAATTTTCAAGCCCAGGATCTGGGCTAAAGGGAGGATTTAATGTGGCAAGGGACATGATGCCATCTTCCACTTTTTGAGAAGCTGTCTTACAGAAGATATATTAGAATTTCTCTGTGTCCTATCCTATGTCAGAAGACAGGACTAGGATCAGTATGTAGAGAATGACATATTTCAGGAAGGACCTTTTTTAAGGAAGAACTTTCTATGAATTAAGGCTTTTGAACAATGGAAAGGTTTGCCAATTTTTAAGCGTTAGTCTTCCTATCGCTGGAAGTGTCTGAGTAAAAGCTGGATGAGTATCTGACAGAGATGATGCAGGAAGGACTCTATGAATGGGAAGTTGGACTTGGCCTCTGAGTCTCTTCCAGCTTTGAGATTCTGTCTATAACAACAAAGAGTAATTTTAAAATTGCAGTTTTCTATTAGCTAGACATAAGAAAGAAGTTGGATTGAATTCAATGCTTGAGCTCTCCACACTATAATCTGTTTCAATCATATCATCTGTAAAATAGAGATAATGATAGCTTTTTCTTCTTTTACTCTCTTACTGATAAGGTGTGAGGATTAAATGAGAGTGATACATTCTGAACTTCTTAGGAAAATGTGCTGCACAAGCATTGAATAAGATTAGTCATCTGCATGTCTGCCATTTTCCTCCATATCCCTCTGGGGAAGGAGAGTACAAGCCAATGTACACATGAAGCATACAGGTGGAGGCCAGAGAACAAGAGCTACCGTATCTTATGCTCAACACTAATGGATTCCTCTCTCTTTCTCCTAGAGGGGACCGGCAACTCCCGATGTCTAGTTCTTTACTTTCATTGTCCTTTCTGGACTGGTGTTCTTCCTATAGATGCAAAATGGCAGAATCTCAAAGTTGGAAGGGACATCAAAGGGCATCTGATCCAATCTGTACCTGAACAAGAATTCTCTTGATAATTCCAACAGGTAGATATCTAGAGTCTGCCTGAAGACCTCTACAGCTGAGGAGCCCATTACCTCTTGAGGCAACTCAATAATATCCATCTTTTGGCAACTGAAACAGTTGAATTTTTTCCCCCTTAAATGGAGTCTAAAGATCCATCTCTCTGCAACTTCTTCCCAATTGGTCCTAGTATTGATATTTGGGGCCAAGCAGAAATTAAGTATGATCTCTCTTCGTTAAAATAGCTCTTCAATTACTTGGCTATCGCTATCATGTCCTCAGTGAGGTTTCTCTGTCCAAGAAAATATCAACAATTTCCTCAAATAATTGATTGTGTGTGTGTGTGTGTGTGTGTGTGTGTGTGTGTGTTAGCACGACCTTTAATTCCCTTCACCATTCTGGTTCTCTTTATTCAGAAAGATTTCAGTTCAGTCTTCCTAATTGTGGCTCCCAGAACCCCACACAATATTCCAGATGTTGTCTGACCAAAGCAATGTACCATGGAACTATCACCTCACTTATCCAGGATACCATGTCTCTCATCACAGCCTAAGAAAGTACTGCCCTTTTGGCTGCCTTGCTCCCCAGAGAATGAGCTTTTATAAAAGTTTAGTAGCATAAGTTTTCCTCATGTCATTGGAGAACTCTGAGCCACTACTGTTTGGTAATAACACCCTTCATTGTGCCATTCCCTTGCCCCAAAACACTGCATAGCTATCTTCTGCATGAGCCCAAGATCAAGCCCCAAATCCTGAGCCCACCCAGGCATTCAAGGGTTTCTACAATTTGAGCACAAATTACCACTCCAGTGTGTCTCCATCATTAGTTTATAAAAACCCTCGGCTCACCCAGCCTCATCTCCCTCCTCATTTATCTCCCATTTCTCATCCCTACCCTGCAATGACTTCTTGGTAGTTCTTTGGCATCAGTTCTGCTTCAAACCCAGCTTCTCACTGACCACCTAAGTGGTGCTCTATCATGCCTTAATATTGCTGCAACATTCACTGCCCTACTCATAAATTTACAGCCTACCCAGTCATGCTAGTTATTTCCATTTGTTGTACTCCTTCTCCCATAAAGCCTAATTCAGAGCTGAGTAAGTGCTCAGGAAATATTTGCTGATAGATATTATCACTCTCTTAATGTCAAAAAGCCAAAGCTAGGACCCTAAGTGCAAAAGGGGGGAAAAGATACCTTTTGAAAAAGCAAGAGGCTCCAGTGAAAACGATACTGGAAAGAAACAGCTTTTTACTAGTTTAGACCCAAGGGACCCGTGTGGCTTGCTTAGTTCAAATTTTCCAGCTTCCTCCTGATTCCAGTAAATTCAGAATGGGCCAAACAGAGGGAACAGGATGGAAGAAGAGGAACAAAGGTCTGGTTCTCCAGACCTTGAATAATAAGAATAAACAAGCGTCCTTCCAGTGCTGGAATTCCTAATATTTTTGGCCCCAATGGACTTTCCTGGATTTTCTCCTCATTTCTAGCTGTCTGTCTAGAAGGAAAACATGTCAGTTATTCCAGAGGAATGGCAAAAGTATACAACCTGGCAGGCCAAAGAATCAGCTGTACCTGGTGATGGAGTTGGTGCCCTGCCCCCACACACCTATTTAAGCCCGTTTCTTCTAGGTCCAACTTACTCTTTATCTCTTCCAGGAATCCTTTCTTTAGCTCTAATCTTTTGACAAGCATTTATTAGCACTTGCTAAGTGTCAGGCACTGGTCTGGGTGTACAAATACAAATATAAAGATAAAAGCATCCCTGCCCACAGTTTCCATTCTATCAAGGGAGTACTCCCTGTTACATGTACTCAGAAAACTAAATGCAAAGGGGATACAACGTTGATATCAAGTAAATTCTCTGGGAAAGGATATTAGTAATTGTATCTAGCCATCTCTCCAACTCCTGATCTTGAACAGCTGGTAGTATACACCTGTCACAGACAGAAAGATGACTAGCAATAGAAAACAATCCATGCTGTCTCTCCTACTGAACCATAACCTCTCTTCAGGGTGTAATTATGTCTGGTACCTAGCAGAGAAGCCTTGCATGTAATAAGGACTCAATTAATGCTTGCCTTATGGACTTCTACAGAATAGGTATTCAATTAAGGTTTGTGGAATGCATCAGCTGATAGCCTGACACCAAATCTTTGGATCCTTGGCTTCTTGGGAACAATTTTTGGAGCTGTGAGACTCCAAAAGTGTGCAGCCACAAAGGAACACTCCATCCTGACTGATCTTGCAAGATGCAAGAAAGCAGCAAGGAGGGAACTAAAGGTGCCAAATGAGGGATACATTCCCAGACAGTCAATATTCCTTTGTCTTGTCTACTTATTTGTCCCTGGGCAGAGTTAGAGGAAGTGAGACATGACAGTAATGAAAATAAAAATAGGAGGGGAGTTTAGTAGAACACTTTTAAAAAATTTAAAGCTCCAAGCAGTATTTTGAAAAACATAATACCTTCTTGGAGGGCTGAAGTTAAAAGTACAAGATGTCAGTCAAGCCTATAGCTTGATGTCCAGGCTGTGAATAGTAATAATGGACATACGGTATTCCCGCTTACCTTTCGCCAGAGCAGCTGGGCCTGCGGCCCCCCAGTACCTTCGATCTCATAGCGCATGCTGTTGAAGAGAGCGACTCCATACTGGTCTTCATAGAACTGGAAGAAATCTTTCAGAATCTTCCCAGTTTTCTCTATAGGGTAAAATAACAAATAAGAGGAATTGTATTTAGTCACTGGCTTAGAAAAACAGTATCCTGGAGTAGTTAAAATAATATAGCCCTATCTATCACTCATTCTGTGAAATGGGTAGATATCTGAAGTGTTCTCAGATCTGATTACTGACAGGGACAATACATAGGGGATAAACTTATTTACCAACTGATCAATAAAGATTGATTTCTTAAGTGCCTTGGGTAGCTACAGAGTGCAGTGGATAGAGTTTGGGGCCCAAAGTTAGAAAGATTCATCTTTGTGAGTTCAAATACGGCCTTAGAGATTTAGCTGTGTGACCTGGGCAAGTCGCTTATCCTTGTTTGCCTCAGTTTCTTCATCTGTAAAATGGGTTGGAGAATGAAATGACAAACCACTCCAGTATCTTTGCCAAGAAAACCCCAAATGGGGTCACAAAGAATCTGATGTGACTAAACTAAATGACAAGAACAAAAGTTAAGTAAAAGTTAAGGAAGGACCTAGAAAATTAGGGGAGGGGACAGGAAAGACCCAGACACAAAAGATGGAATGCTATGAATGAAGAACAGAGAGTTCAATTTGGCTGGAATGTAACATGTGGGAAGGGCAATAATGTATCATCATCCAGGAAGTTGGGCTGGGGCCATGTTATAAAGAACTTTAAAAGTCAGAACTTATATTTTATCCTAAAGGCAACAGGGAACTGCTGGAGTTTACTGAGCAGGGTGAGGGCATGGTTAGAAATGAGTTATGAGAAAATTACTTTGGCAGCTGGGTGGAGGAAGGACTCATTGGCCCAGAATTCTCTCCACTTGGTAACCCTGCCTTAGCAGTCCTGAAGGATGACCCCTCTTGTACTATAGATAGAAGAAGACTTTGACCAGCCATACAAACTCAGTCCAATCTATACAACCTACTGTGAGTCTCCCAGAGGGTATTTTTTTCACAGAAGGAAATTCAGTCATGATTATTCACAGCTCTATGAAAAGAAAGGAGAGATTTGTAGAATGCTGAGGATGAGAGAAAAGGGAGGTGGACTGCAAAGGGGGGAGGAATTATTCCAAATCCCAGAAGTTTGAAAAGACAATCAATCATTAACTAGAGAAAGCCTCTACAAAGACAGAGCAGAATTGAAGCATTCCCATTCTTAGGAAAGTGAAGCCAGGTGCTAGCCACTTTCCTAAGATTTGTAAGCACTGGTCTTAGGGCTGAAAGAAACTTCAAGAGATCACTGACCACTGCTCCCTGACTTTATGCACATCACATGTTATTTAGTTTAGGATAGTGAGCTTTAAATATGAAGTCACAGAACCTGGGTTCAAATACCTACTCTACAATTTACAACCTGTGTGACCCTGAGAAAATCTTTTAGTCTCATTCAACCTCAGTTTACTTACCTACAAAAAGGGGGAGGGGGAGAAGGGTGTTGAGGAGAGAAGAAATGAACTAGATGATATCTAAATTCCCTTCTAGTTCTAAATCCTGTGATCATTTTATTGAGACAATTGAGGTTATATAGCTAATAAGTGACAAGAACAAAGACCAGGCCACAGTTATCTTGCATATAGTATCTATTTATACTGAAGGAATGAGATGAGAGAGAGAATAGATGTGAAAGAACTTCTTTCAAGAGTATGTAGCCTGGGAGATATGTATGTACACACACACACACACACACACACACATACACACAGAGAGACAGATAAGGAAAGGGAGAAGAAAAGGGAGACAGAAACAGAGATATTTCAAATGAAATTTCCACCCTGCAGTAAGCATCAACTTTGTGTTCAGTATAGAGTTAGACTCTGTCAGGGAGACAAAAACATGTAAGATATGACCCCCATCTTCAAGAAGTTAAGAGATGGCTAGTTGGGGATATAGGCCCTATCCCCATGAAATAGTTGAAGAACAAGACTAGAGAGTACTGTAGTTAATCATATTCTAAATCATATCATTTGACAATAGGGACTTGGGGAAGGAAGGGTCATTGTTGTGTGGAATAATCAATGAAAGCTTCCTGGAGGAGCTGGGTTTTGAAGGAGAAATGGAACTCCAGGAGGGAGAAACTGTAAGTGAAGACTTGGAGGCAAGAACAAATATGTCATGTGTAAGAATATGATAATTTTCTTAGTGAGTAAAGAATTCTCAGGGACCTGAGAGACTCTGGAAACTGTCTAATAGCTCAGCATTGTGGCGATTTTCCTTAGAGAAGGCATCCATTTTGGAATTATCTAAATGGACTAAGATGATCTCTTTTCTCCCTATTTCTCTCATGTACAAATTTTTGTTTAAGCTGATTTGAAAGATTTATCTTCTTACTAACTTCTTCCCCAAATCACTTTTCTGCCAGGGTCTAGCAAGATAAGGGAACAGGATGTTACTCTAAATTGAGCACAAGTGTTGCCAAGTTGTCAACACACAAGCCAACCAACAACCAAGGATGCCAAGTGGCCACTGCCAAAAGTAAAGCTCAGGATTGATTGGTCCTGGTCAAGGCCAGGTGGCCAGATAGTCAGCAGAGAGAAGACAGAGGCACAATAAGAATTCTTTGTAAAACTGTGTACTCATAGGCAGCTTCTGTAGTGGGGCAGAAACAGCTGCACTTAAGAAACCGGAAAATCTGTAAAAATGACAACATTCTTCTCCCAGACTGGATGCCAATATAGGGCAAACACCTTGGAGTCATTCAGCAGCCACAGAAAATCCCAAATGTACTGGTCTCTAGTCAACTCTTTCTGAACTCTGCATAAGTAGCCAGTACCCACACATCCTTCAATGGCACTGCTCAAATGGCACTGCTTTCCTTCCATGAAGTTTTCCAAAACTTTATCCCGTTGGGCCTCAGTTTCTTTGTAATGTGAGGTTGTTATCAGACCTTGGAGGTATCTTCCAGCTCTAAATCTCTGATTCTGCTAATCCATTGTCTCATTAATCCTCAGTTAACTTTTGTTATTCAAGGACCTCTGATGCTTCCCTCAATGTTGCATCATTATTTAACTTTAAATACTTTCTCTCCTTAGACTGAACCTCTGGAAGGCAAAAACTGTGCCTTCTTTTGTCCAGCTTGGTACAGGGATGAATACACAGGACAGCTTGGAAAAGGTAGTGTCAGAGAAGACTTATATGAACGAATGCAGACTGAAATGAGCAAAACCAGAACAATCAATATCCCAATATAAAGAAACTTTGAAAGACTTAAGAACTCTGATCAGTGTAATGATCAATCTGGATTCCAGAGGACCAATGATGTAGCATCCTGTCAGTAAATAAACATTAGAGAAACTAGTAGTTTCTAGGTCCTAGGTACTATGCAAAGCACTGAGGATACAAAGAAAGGTAAAAAGCAATCCTTCCCCTTGAGGAGCTCATAATCTAATCAGAGAAACCATATGCAAAATAATATGTACAATCAAGCTATATACAGGATGAACTGAACAGAAATAATCAACAGAAGGAAGGTACTAGAACTAAGAGGATTTGGGAAAAGCTTCCTGTAGAAGGCTTTCAGTTGGGTCATGAAGGACACATAGTAGGCTGTCAAAAATTTGTTGACTTGATTACAGGGATGTACTGGGATCCAGAGGAAGAGCTATACTAATTGCTAGGTTAGATGAAGGGAGAGGGGGAACATGACAGGGTTAACCAGATGTGGGCTGGCTCTCATTCTTATCAGCAGCTGAATTCTCACACATCCCAGTTCCCATCCTCATGCTACTACACACCAGCTCTCAACTTGGCACCTCAGATGGGCGAGGAGATTGTATGTGCTATTTCTTCCTAGCTAGGATGGCCTCAGGAGACTCTGCAGACCTGTAAAATCTTGACTTTCAAAGGTTCAGGCCAAGAGGGAAATCAATCGCCCTTCCTGCAGGAGTCAGCATGTGGGCTGGGCTGGGAGCCAGAAGTCCTTGCCAAAGGGGGCCTCCAGCTTCCCAATCTTCCCCAAACGTAAACTCAGCTATCCTGGTGCTTTAAGAGAAACCATCATTGATGCAACAGGAGAAATACTCCTTTCAAGGAGGAGTTGAAACAAGGTGCTTGTGGTTTCTAAGTAGCAAAGAAAAAACAACAACAAACAACAAAATCAAATAATCAGCTCAAATATTATCCCCTTGACATCTTCACCATGACTGTCCCTCCCAGAGACTCCTTTGGATAAGGTAGAGAAGGATTTAAGGACAAATTGTATTTTCCCAGGGGGGTAAAACATAAAAGATAGACCATCTGCCAATGAGGGAAAGCTTGGTGAGGAGGGAGTGCATCTGATTAGATTTGTTGAGATTACTGACCCCACCACAATGTCCAGTGTTTCAGTCTAGCAAATCTTTATCTTCCTCACACCCTTTTGAGACGGGCTAGAGGGGAAATGGCACAGTAGGGACACAGGTTCACAAAGGATAGAGTGGTTTGCCTAAGATCATATAATAAAAGCAATATAATAAAAGGAGCACTGACTCTGAGGGTTGGAGCATCAGGGTTCAAATTCTGCATTTGACATTTAGAATATGTATGACCACATATGTAGGGGCAGCTAGATAGTGCAGTGGATACAGCATTGAGCTTGGAATCAGGAAGGTTTGAGTTCAAAGCCAGCCTTAGACATTTCCTACTTGTGTGACCCCAATTCACTTAACCTTGTTTGCCTCAGTTTCCCCATCGGTAAAATGAGGGATAGAAGGAAAGGGCAAAGAGAGATATTCTAAAGTATCTCTGTTAAAAAAAAAATAAACCCAAAAGGTGCCATAACGAGTTGAACATCACTAAAATGATGGAACAACAAAAACAATAAATATGTATGGCTTTGGGAAAGCCATATAACTCCCCAAGTCTCAGTTTTTTCCAACTATAAAATGAGGGAGTTGAACTAGAGGGACTCAATTCTGAAATAAAGATCCTAAGATCTTATGAATTATCTTTAACCCTGCCCCATTCAATCCAACTCCCAGATTTGCCCCTAGGTTCATAGGTTCTTAAATCCCGGTACTGTTCTAAATAGAAGGTACAACTCACTTTAGGAGCTCTCTGATTTCCCTCTCTTCTGTCTATGCATAAAGAGGTATGTGGAATGAATGTGAAGACAATGATTCCTAATGACAAAGGGAAGGTTCCAAACTCCACAATTCAAATCAGTTAATATTTGCTGTGACTTGTATGTGCAAACCATTGTACTGGGTGTTAGGGACCCAAAAATGAAAGCTGACACAGTCAGTCTCTGCTCTTGAGGGATTTGGGTTCTATAATTGTTCATTCATTAAAGCCCTGTGGAGAACCTCAACTGTCCAGTCAGATAGGGTTCTATTCCTGTTCCCACTGTACTTACTCCAAAATGGGCATCCTGAAAGAGCCAGGGAGCCACATCAAGGCATAAGGTTGATAAATGGAACTGGATACAGTCACTGAAGGCAAAAGAGGAGTAAAACATAACCAAGAGGTTTGACACTGAATGACAGAATGGTGACAACAGAAACAGGAAAGTCAGAGCTGGTTTGACAGAAGAGGTCAGAAAGGAGGCGATGAGCCAGGCAATTGGAAATGTAGGTCAATAGCTCAGGAAAGGTGTCAGGTTAGAGATAGTGGTTTGAAAGTCTATTAGAGGATAATTAAAGCTATAGGAACAGATAAGGCCACTGAGAGAGAGGGTATAGAAAGAGATAAATGTACTCTTTGGGAAGTGTCTCAGTTGAGGGGGTATGAGCACAAAGATGAATTGGCAAAGGAGACAGAAATATGATCTGTTAGAGAAATGGGAGGAAAACCAGGAAAGTGTTGGGTCATGGGACTCAAGGAAGAATTCCAATTATAAAGGACATGGTTGAAATGTTAAATGCTACAAAGTAGTCAAAGAAGATGAAGAGTGAAAATCTTGGTGATTAAGAGGTCACTGATGACCTCTGATTCAGTTTCCAGAGGAGCCACATCATAAGGCTTTGAATAGATAGTGAGAAATTTGAGGATGGACAACTCTTTGAGGATATTTTAGCAGAAAAAAGGGAAAGGATGGTAAACTTGAGAGCAGGAAACATGAAAAAAGCCTGAAAGTGGTTACCAAATGAATGCTATATATAATAAGTGCATCTGGGAGTCCACTGCGGGCTAGCTGTTTCCTAAAGGCTTCATACGGAAGGTGGAACTGATGGTGAGCCTAGAAGGAAGAATGGGATTTGGACAGGTGGAGCTGGGGTAAGGGCATGTCAAGCAGGGGAAGCAACATGGGCAGAGGCAGGATGCAGGAATGAGCATGGTGTCGTTGGCAGGAATCAAATGCTCAGGGAAGGCTGGGGGACAGAAGGCAGGAGAGGTAGGCGGAAGCTAGAGTGCAAAGGACCTTGAATTTAAGACTTGGGAAAGTGTGCATTTAAGTAGTTTCACTTGGTCCAAATGCTTGACAATTTCTACTTCCTTTCTGCTTGATTGGTGTCTGCTTTGACATAAGGTCACTGACCATCAAACCAGCATCCACTTTGCCCATTGTTCCAAGGGCATAGTCCCGACTTCATTCAACTGGATGGGATGCTTGTGCAATCGGTCCTTTTTCTTTCTCCACTCTTTCACCCCACTCAAATGCTATTCTCAATAACTCAAAACTCTTTTCCCAATTCTTTCATCCCCCAAATTTGAATTACAGTTAACACATCCCTTGGAACCAACCAACCCTAATGATTTTATTACTCAAATTCCTACCACATGGTCCCCTTATGAATATTTGCTAAGTTCTTTCAGAAATCTGATTCTTATTATGTCTTCCTCTAAATAACTCAGTAATCAGTCTTCTTCTTTGGTCTTTCTTATCCAGGCACCTTATAATTTCTCATTAAATTACTATAACCTAGGAAAAAATAAAATAACACAGATTTTCATAAAGCCTTAGAGCTAGAAGGTACCTTTGATATCACCTAGCCCAGCACTCCTAATTATTTATTTATTTGTTTGTTTTAAGACAAAAAACCTTTTTTTTTTTAAGCTTTTTATTTGTATAACATATGTATGGGTAGTTCCCCAACCTTGATCTTTACAAAGCTTTCCAATACAAATTTTACCCCCAGTCCCCTCCCCTCCCCTAGATGGCAGGAAGTCCACTACATGTTAATAATGTTGAAATGCTTGAGAAGTTATGCAAGAAAAATCCTATCTACAAGAAAAAAAAAAGAATCAGAGAAAGGCAACACAATGCAAGCAAATGTCAATAGAGATCATGAAAATGTTACGTTGTGGTCCATATTTCATGTCCCTCTTTCTGGGTGTATATGGTTTTCTTCAGTGAACAACTGGAACTGGTTTGAGACAATTCTTTATTGCAGAGATTCATGTCCATCAGAATTGATCATCATGTAATACTGTTGTTGCTGTGCATGATGATCTCCTGGTTCTGCTCGTTTCACTCAGCATCACTTCATGCAAGTCTCTCCAGGCCTCTCTGAAATCGTCCTGCTGGTCGTTTCTTACAGAGCAATAATATTCCATAACATTCATATACCATAATTTATTCAGCCACTCTCCAATTGATGGGCATCCCTTCAGTTTCCAGTTTCTAGCCACTACAAAAAGGGCTGCCACAAACATTCTTGCACATGTGGGTCCCTTTCCCTCCTCTAAGATCTCTTTGGGATATAGGCCCAGTAGAAACACTGCTGGGTCAAAGGGTATGCACAGTTTGACAACTTTTTGAGCATAGCTCCAAATTGCTCTCCAGAATGGTTGGATCCGTTCACAGTTCCACCAACAATGTATTAGTGTCCCAGCCCTCCCACATCCCCTCCAACATTCATCGTTATCTTTTCCTGTCATTTTAGCCAATCTGACAGGTGTGTAGTGGTATCTCAGAGTTAAGACAAAAAAACTTAACAACACTGACAAATGAAATGACCAAATACAATTCCAGAAGACCCATGGAGAAGCATGTTGCCCATTTCCTTTTTTTTTTAATTGAAGTTTTTTTATTTTCAAAACATATGCAAGGATAATTTTTCACCACTGACTCTTCAAAAACCTTGTGTTCCAATTTCTCCCCTCCTCTCTTGGATGGTGAGTAATTCAATATATGTAAAAATATATGTAAATCTAATATAGGCATACATATTTATGCAATTATCTTGCTGCACAAGAAAAATCAGATCAAAAAGAAAAAAAAATGAGAAAGAAAATAAAATTCAAGCGAACAACAAAAGAAGTGAAAATGCTATGCTGTGATCTACACTCAGTTCCCACAGACCTCTCTCTAGGCAGCGCTCCTATTTTACTAGTGAGGAAACTGAGGCCTAGAGATTAAAGTGATCTGTTGAAGGTCACTTAGTTCATGGCAAGGCCTGGAAAAGAATAAAAGGTTTCCTGACACTCAAGGTCAGTGTTCTTAGTTTCCTGAAATATGATTTTTATTTAAAATGTCACTTCCACAATAGAATCAAAGGAATGCAGATCTTTTCCTCCCATTTCTTTCCTCTTCTGGAGTATTAAATCCTTTTCTGGAAAGCAATCCCAAGCTTTAATAGTTCCTAATTCAACTCCAAAACATTTAACAAGTGCCCACCACAAGCAAGGTTCTGTGCTGGCTTTGGGAGTACAAAGACAAGTAAATCCCTTAACTAAAGGAGCTTACAGATTAGTAGGGGAAATGAGATATATGCATAAATTGCAAACTAAATTGAAAAAAATTATTAAGAACATAGAAGAATCAAGACATAATGGTCTGAGAGATATCAGGGGCAAAGAGTGGGATGGAAAGTTGGGTCAGAGACACAAGAAATTTGGTATCAAATCAGTATGAATTTAAAGCTCTATGGGACGGAATAGGAAACAGAAGGGATTTATAAAAATAGCTAGGATTGATAAAGTACCTACTATGTTCCAGCCACTATGATAAGTGTTTTACAAATTTTGCCTTATTTTATACTTATAATAATCCTGGGAGGTATGTACTATTATTATCCTCATCTCACAGTTGAAGAAAATGAATCAGAGCTAGGTAAAGTGCTTAGGATCACACAGCTAGAAAGAATCTGAGGATGGATTTGAATTCCGGTCTTCCTGATTCCAGATCCAATGCTCTATCTACTGGCTGGGATTTACAAATCTTTTATTTCCAAATGTTCCTAACAGGAATTCATTCAACATATATTTGCTAAGCACCTCCCCTGTGTTAGGGGCACTGTTCAGGATACAGAGATGAGAAAGAAGTGATCCCTAGCCTCAAGAACTTAACAAGGGGCTCAGAATATGGAGACAACTATGACACCAGAGAGAATTAAGTAGCTACACAAAATAATATCCACTTTTGGTTTGGGATGGGGAATTTGGAGATCAAAGGAAGATGTAGCATCAGAATTGGGTCTTAAAAAACAGACACATTCTACTGTGTAGAAATTGGTAGGAAGGGATATTTCAGGTCAAGGGATGATATGAAAGAGAGAGAAGGGCATGGGATATGTTTGTGGGGGAAAAAGGGAGTACCCTAATCCGAATGAAGTAAAAGATTTGGTGAGAGAGAATTATTACCAGTCTTTGCTGGGTCATCTGAAGTTCTAACCTCATCTTGCTCCCTTGCATAAATCATGCCTGCTGCCATTGAGCATACTCAGGTTGCTTTCTCTGATATTGGCAGGGAAGAACAAGCCCCCAGATCATTTTCCATTCACCCCATCACAATAGGGGTCACTTTGCTCCCAAAGCCCTCTTTCTTGGGATCCACCTGCTACAAGAACAAATGATTCCTCCCATGTCCCTAAACAGCTATTCATCCACAAACCAGACCCAGAATGCATACTGAAGGCAACTAACTGGCTCCAGTTTAAGGCCCAGAGGAGTTTACTGACTTGTCCAAAAGTCACCCAAAAGTCAGTGGCACTGACTCCTGGGTCCTAAGTAGTCAATATGATTAGGATGTTTAGAAATCACAATAGACTGTGAATTCGGAGAATAGGGTTATGGTCACAGAACTTACTGGGCAATTTCAGGAAAATCAACTGTTTCTCAATCTCTCAATCCTTGCATTTGTAAAATGAGAGGGCTTAGACGAAATCCCTTGTAATGCTTGAAATTTTTTATGAAACTACAAGTCTACAGCATTCCAAGACCTCCATGGGAGAGCTTGTCTGCTCCATGAGGAACCATTTCTTCTCCTTACTCCTCCAACTTTAAAACTATACCACAGTTGTGTCATGAGGCAAAAAAAACCCAATTTAAGTAGGATGGGGATGTCACAGGTACACTCCTGACAAAAGAGTGGGCCCTCTAGGCACTATGGGCCTGGGAGAGGGAAGTCAGGTCTAGGAAGGGAGGTACATGACAAAATGGTCATGGAGATCATGGCTCCCCTTTCCTTGGTTCTGCCCACATTATAATTGCCACAAAAAATGTGTGTCCCCAAAATTTCTTCCCCAGGACAAAGTCCAGGTTTTCCAAACAAATTATAGGTTTATGATTATCAGTCAATTAGCATTAATCAAGCACCTACTATGTGTGAGGAACTGTTCTGTCTTAGGGATACAAAAGAAAAAACAAAAAAGTCCCTATTTTCAAA
>JAJPUD010027091.1:4151-15864 GCA_023553655.1 Myrmecobius fasciatus
AATGCTCTCATTTCTGCTTCTAGGCTCAAAGCTCTGTACTACTAACCTGCCTTTTTAACAATTGAATTTCATAGTTTTTTTTTCCTTTTTATAAAACTATTTGTTATGATTCTTCGTACATTGAAATGTTCATGTTTGTTCATATTTAAGTCATTTCTTTGGCTTACAGTCTGCAGATATCAATTGCTTCCTCAAATAAACAAAACAAACAAGAAAACATTTGTTCTGTTCTCTAGAATCTCCTGCTTTCCTTAATTATTCAAACATTACTTTAAAATCACATTTACTAGTTCTTTCAGTAACTTAGTAATTCATTGGAGGTGGGTGACTCAAATTCATGAAGGGCTATAGGCCCTTTTTTACTAAGTTCCTACTTAATACATCTTGAGATTTTTAATCTCACAGTAATGGATTTGATGGAAATTAGAAGTTGACAACCAATTCACTGACAATACTTAGGAGTTTTGTATACTTCTCAATCCAGTGATGTCATTAGGAGCTGTCACTACAAAAATTTCAATTTTTTTTTAGATTATTTTGGGGATAGATCTTCCTAAGTCCTGAGGCACAATAGAAATATGTGCTGCTGTCATCATCACCATCACCATCATCATCGTCATCGTCATCATCATCATCATCATCATCATTATTATCATCACTATGACCACTATCTTCATTATTATGTGAAAGAATAAAAAGATCATATTCAAATCAGTAATTTCTCAACTTCCTAAAAATATAACAGCCATTAGTATAGCATTAGAGTGGAAATGATAACAACATTAATCTTCATATTAATAATTCTTTATATTGTCCTAACAACAAAAAAATCTAACAGTGTTCAAAGAATGTTAGCAAGAAATAAATACTACAACTTCACTGCATAATAACATTTTTGTTGGTTATGTGTCCTCTAAACTTTTGTAAAAGCTAAAATAGCCTTCTAGAATAAAGACTCTTCACATGAATTTGAAATCATTCCTGTGCACATAGGATATTTCTTGGCAGCAGTTATAGTTAAATTTTTGACAACATTGATGTGTAGAATTTATAGACACATGTAGGAAAAAAAAGTATTGCTATTTTCCAAAGAAATGATTTAGATGTGTTATAAAAAACGTAAATCTTTTCTTTAAAAAAATCTACTTTTATGTCTATGAACTCCAGACATCAATACAATTTAACATTTCCTTATATAAAGAAGAATATGAAATAAAGACTACATAAGAAAACATGATACTCAATTAATTATATATAGGTTTTTTAACATGCAAATTTAAAAATTTAAATTGCAATGTTTTCTAACTTTCTATGTCAATTTCTGAATTTCCTTTTGATGTCTTCCTTTTGATTTTAATGATTTATCAATGTTCATTTCTTTAATTTTGGATTTAACTGGCACTAATCTTCCATTTATCATTGTTTTCTACTCCTGCTCTCTATTCCCCAATTGTAATAAATAACTATACATACAAACACAACATATACTGACACATCTAAAAATGTATCTCATTCTATACCTTTAGAAGACCTTTTTAATGAGAGGTGAAAAGCATGATTCATCATCAGTCTTCTGGAGTCATTAGTTCTCATATTTACTTGTCTCATAATTGTTTTCCATTATGTAGGTAAGTGATACAGTGAAAATCTGTTATGGAAGATAGAAAAAACTTCAGTTCAAATGTATCTTAGACATTTACTAACTGTGTGACCTAGGAAAGTTTGCCTTAGTTTTTTCAACTGTAAAAATTGGGTGAGGAGGATCAATTGACATCTGTAAAGCACAGAATTAAATGCTGGGATCACTGGAAATAAATAAATTCCTGTGTCTTCCCTCCCCAAACCTCCATATGACTGCAGTGCTTTAGTCATTATATATTTGTTTATTTATTTATTTATCCTGGGTACTGCTCACTTCACTTTGATTCAAGTAGTGGCAGCTAAAATTAATACTAGACTTGTTGAATCAGAGATAAGTCCACATAGTAATTTTATGCTTGAAGTTCCAAATTGCTTTAAAGAATTGTTGGACCAATTTACAGTTCCACCAATGATAAATGAGTTTGCCTATATACCTTCAGAAACCTTCCCCGTGGAGACTGATGTCAGTTGACCTTTACTGTTTTTAAACTAATTCTGAAATGTTTTGGTGACTAGAACCATTTACTTTCTATTTCACTATGTTCTCCCTCTTATTTTCTTGATATTCTAGAAATATTATTACACCAAGTGAATTATTATTTTCAAAGTTTTGTTGTTGTATTGATGTGACACTGAATCTATAATTTAGGAAATGCTGTCACTTTTACTATATTGATATATTTTTTAGGAAATTAACATCAGCAACTGCTGTCTTCAAATTAAAAAGGATTTCTTAATTGCCAAGTCTAATGGCCTTTTCTTAATCTTTATATTTTTTGTCTCCTATGTAGCTTTTAACTTATATTATGATTTTGTCCCCCTCACTACATTCTTACCACTAAGTTTTTGTGACATTCATTGCTCTCAATTAGCTCGTCTTTGTTCCCATTTCTCCTTAATCTCTGCTAAATTCCTAGTAACTATTCTTATCATATAATTTCAGATGAATAGAAATATAGATACATAGATGGAAAAAAGAAATGATTGATCTAAATATGTATGTTTGCATATATATATAAACATGTTTGCATATATACACACATATATGAATACACACAAATTTGCCTGGAAGTATATAAACATAATCTGGAATATATTACACATGTATACATATGTATAAATGCACACACATATTTATATATACATAGCCTCAGATCAGGATCTGATTTCATGATCTCAATTACTGGAAGTTGTTTTGGCTTGCTGTCACCTTTTCAGAATGCTCAGACAGTTAGAGTTACATAAATTTTATGTATTTATAATCATTTTTTCTCATCACCTTTTATACTTAGCTGAGCTTGATTTGTTTTCTTGATATGACCCCTCTACTGGCTACTGTATTTGCCTATCCTTTTGTACAGTTCTGGGTTTGATGGAGGAAGGCACTTATTTCTTTGTTGTTGTTTTGTTTTCTGCCTTCAGCAGTCTTTCATAAATTGTTTTCAGATATGATCTAGGATATAGCAGGAGAGCTAAGCATTTGACAAGCCACAGCTTTTAGAATTAGAAGAGACTTTAGAAATCATTTAGTCTGATGCCTTTCATTCTAAAAGTGAGGAAAATGGAACCCAGAAAATGACAAAGTGAATGTATTTATGCCACTCAGAGTTGCATAAGATATGAATAATTTAGCCAGTATTAAAATCTAGGTTTTTTTTGTTGTTGTTGAAAAATGATTTTCTTTTACCATTGTTAGAATCATTTTTCCAAGTTGACTAATAAGTTAGGAGCATGTAGCATAAATAGCTCTTGAATAATGTGTACATTTAAATAAAATAAGAAAAATATGATTTAAAAAATAATTTTAGTTTCATCATAGTTTACATAAAAATATGTATGTACATGTATTTGTTTCCTCCTCCTACTTTTCTTCCTTAATAAATACACTCATCCATCTTCCTGCAGCTGGGATTAACCACTCCCTATTTGCATATTTTCTATAGTTAATTGCCCTCAAAAGGTTTGGCAAAGCTTATAAGTAATTATATCTTCACTGAATACATGACTGGGATCATAAGCATTCTCTGTGAGGTTGCTTTTTTATGTAATTTCATAAGCTAATCAAACTCATCTGGCAAATCCACTTTTAAAGAAAATATTTATTAGATAGCCTTAAATAAAATATTGATGCTTGACCAACTCTTTATGGATCATTGATTTGAAATGTAACACACACAGGTTTTATATATACATATGTATATGTATATATATGTAAATAAAGTTCAATTAGATATACATTTTTTTATTTTAAGAATTTTCTCTTCTTTTTATCCTCCATTATCCTGAAAAAGAGTATTATCAAGGATATATGTATGTATATACACACATACTCATACAAGTGCATGTGTCTATATATATATTATATAAAATCAGAAAAGGTGAAAAATTATGAAAGAATGAAGGAAATAGAAATTTTTTAGTTTATACTTTGATCCTTACAGAAACCCTGAGAAATAGGAACTATTATTACATAGTTTAGGAAACTGAGGCAGACAGAAGTTAAACAACTTGTCCAGAGTCACAAAACTAGTAAGTATCTGAATGTGAATTTGACCTTAGATTCCCCAGACTTTGGGCCCAGTGCTTGAGTCTTTGTATCATTTCACATAGGTAAAAATAGAAATTTAATTGACATCCATATAATACTAAAAAATTGTAGGAAGGTTGATCAAGTATTGACCTTTGATGGACTATTCAAGAAAAGATTGAAATCAAACTGTTCCAAAAGAAGGAATTATGCTGGAGTTTTCATTTAAAAGGATGAGTGAATACAACATTGGTAAGATTAATGATGAATTAAAAAGTTGAAATTTTTTCACTTAAATCCTTGTAGGGGGGTGGAATGATTAGTGGGCTAAGTTAAAATTCTTATAATTTGAGGTAGGTAAATAGAGCTGTAGGTAGAATGCAGGATTTATATCACAGGAAGAAAGGATTTCAAATTGTGCCAGAGGCACCTATAAATTGTGTAATACTAGGTAAATCATTTAATCCCTGAAGACTCTGTTTCTTCATTTGTAAATACTCCATACCTTCAAGGTTCCCTCCAGCTTTAAATCTATGATTTTATTAAGTACATTCATAATTAAAAGGCCTCATCCTGTAGTATAAAGAAGACAACTTACAAGTAGAAGATTTTGGTTCAAGAACCATATTGGAACACATCCATTGTTGTTAACTTAAACTCAGTGACTGTTTTCCTATTTAAACAATGCCAATAATTTATTTAACATATAATTGATGTAAAAATTAAAAGATTCAAATAGGTAAAGAAATATGTAACTAAATCACAGAATGTAATAGAAAGACAAACAGCATTTTTTAGTTTGCTTTTAGCTTTTTAAATGATTAGGTGCTAGAAATACAAAGAATAGGGGACGTATTTTTTGTTTTGACTTAATAGACCAAAAACAGCTTGTTCTTTCCTAAAGTCCTATGTATATAAAATATGGACATTTCATTTTATATACTATAAGTTTATAATGAATTAGCTTTTTCATAGATATTAACTTTTTATTTTGTAGGACAATTGTATGATTGTTTTAAGCACTAGTTCATTTTTTTTTTCTTATGAGCAGTCTTTGAAATCTAATCTGAGGTCATTCCATAAATTTTCTCAAAATTTATTTTTTAAATATTGCATCAAAATTATAATTTATACAAAACGAGAAGGCAAGAGGAGTTACAATGTTGTTGTTCAGTTAAGAAAGAAGTTTGAAAAAATACTTTGTTTTAATGAAGATATACAATATGGAATCTTACATTTATATAGTTCACTGATTACCAGAGTAATAGAATATGAATTTAAATGAAGTAATTTAAAACACTGCTGACTTGAATAATCTGAACTAAAATGAAATGCTTCTACCTGTAAAATCTTGAGCAAGTCTGATTTCTAGAAACACTGTTGTTTCTTTACTTTCACATAATTTTACCCATCATTGCTTCATGGTATTTCAAGATAGTATAGGTAGCATAAAACAAACAAATAAAGCAATGATGATCCAGGTTCCAGGATTTTGGAATGAAATGGCAGCATTTTCTTTTGTGTCTATAAAAAAGAAAAACAAAAATTGAAAAATTATCTTGCCAATGTTTGATTCTCTGTATAGTTTCTGAGGTAATGAAAGTATAAAGTATGTCTAGGTTGAAATCTTTCTCTGAGTTCTGGTAATTTCTTCTTGTGTTTTCAGAACTCTTCTGAGAAAGGAGACAGGAAGAGAGGGGGAAAAGTGAGAGGGACAGACAGAAAGACAGACAGAGAGACAGAAATAGAGAGACAGAAACAGAGCGAGAGAGATACAGACAGAGACAGAGAAAGTCAGAGACAGAGCATCATTTAGGTAGGTGATTTGCTTTTCAATTTCAAACATATTTAGAAAAGAACATCATATTTGCATATAATGAAGGTTTCCCATTTTCTCATGAATATTTCATCTTAGCTGGTATGAAATAGAACTAAGAAAATGTCTAGATTTTATTTTTGTTCTTTCAATATTATTCAATTGAATTCAACAGCTATTAAGTACCTTGTATGATTCAGATGAAATACAGTTGTGCTATAAGAAATGACAAGCACTATGATTTCAGAATTACCTTCCAAGTCTTATGTGAATAGATGCAAAGTGAAGAGAGTAGAACCAGGAAAATATTTTACACCAATAACTATATTGATTAATAGTGAAAGACTTAGCTATTTAGAATAATACAGTGATCCAAGATAATTCCAAAGGATTCATGATATAAAAATGCTATCTCCCTCCAGGGAGAGAACTGATGAGTTTTGAATTGAAGAATTATACATATTTCTCACTTTATTTTACTTGGTGTGCATATGTGTTTTCTTTTGCAATGTGACTAATGTGAAAACATTTTGTAGGATTTCAAATGTACAAATGATTCATTTAGCTTGCCTCTTCAGTGGATGGGGGAGGGATAAAAGGGAAAGAGAATTTTGAACTAAAAAAAATTAAAACATGTACATCAATAAAGAAACTATCGTATTCCATGAGAGAAACAATGAAATCCTGAATTACCATAAAGTATGTATGAGTCAAAAGGAAGAAATAGGAAAGAGGTTTTGATAGAAATTTTTATAGGAATTTGTTATTAGTTGGAAGATGTAGAATGATTAACTATTTTTTCATATTATGTGTTTACACATGTTTATCCATTATACAAATGGATATTCTAAACAAATATGTACATATGTATGTGTATACAGTCTGTATTTTTAATTGAAACTTTTTATTTTCAAAAAATATGCAAGGATAATTTTTTTTCAACATTGTCCTTTGAAAAACCATGTCTTCCAATTTTTCCCCTCCAATTGGCTGGAATTCTTCTACATTTGAGTCAATTCTCTATATATTTTAGAAATGAAACCTTTATCAAAACACTTGAAAGGAAAAATGTTTTCCCAGTTTATTGCTTCCTTTCTAATCTTATCTGCATTAGTTTTGTTTGTACAAAATGCTTTTAACTTTGTGTTTAATAATGATCTCTAGTTCTTCTTTGGTCAAATTTTCCTTCCTTCTCCACAAATTTGAGAGGTAAACTATCCTATGTTCTTCTAATTTGCTTATAATTTCACTCTTCATGTCTAAATCATGAAGCTATTTCAACCTTATCTTTGTATACAGTGTTAAATGTGGATCAATACCTAGTTTCTGCCATATTAGTTTCCAATTTTCTCAGCAGTTCGTGTCAGAGTGGGTTCTTATCCCAAAAGCTGGTTGTTTGGTTTTGTCAAACATTAGATTGCTATAGTTATTGACTATTTCATCCTGTGTACCTAACTTATTCCATTAATAGACTGCTCTATTTCTTAGCCAGTACCAAATGGTTTTGATGATCACTGCTTTATAATATTGTTTTAGGTCTGGTACAGGTAGGCCACCTTCATTTGCATTTTTTGTCATTAATTCTCTTGAAATTCCAGACTTTTTGTTCTTCCAGATAAACTTTCTTATTATTTTCTATCTAGATCTGTAAAATGATTTCTTGGGAGTTTGATTGGTATGGCACTAAATAAGTAGATTGATTTAAGTACTATTGTCATTTTTATTATATTAGTTTGGTCCAATCATAAGCACTTTCTATTTTTCGACCTGATTACCTCTGACTTTACTTGAATGAAAAGTGTTTTGTACTTGTGTTCATATAGTCCCTGATTTTCCTTTGGCAGATAGATTCCCAAATATTTTATACTATTGATATTTTTTTAAATTGGATTTCTCTTTGTATCTCTTGCTGCTGGACTTTGTTGGAAATATATAAAAATGCTGATGATTTATGTGGATTTATTTTGTATTCTGTGACTGCTGAAGTTGTGAATTATTTCTAGTAGTTTTTTAGTTGATTGTCTAGGGTTCTCTAAGTATACCATCATATCATCTGCAAAGAGTAATAATTTGGTTTCCTCATTACCTACTCTAATTCCTTTAATCTCTTTTTCTTCTCTTATTGCCTAAGCCAATATTTGTAATACAAGATTGATTTGTAATGGTGATAATGGGCAACCTTGTTTCACCCCTAATTTTATGGGGAACGATTCTAGTTTGTTCCTATTACATATGACACATACTAATGGTTTTAAATAGATGCTACTGATCATTTTAAGGAAAATTCCATTTATTTCTGTACTCTCTAATGTTTTTAGTAGGAATGGATGTTGGATTTAGTAAATAATTTGTCTACATCTATTGAGATTTGTTAGTTTGGATATTGATATAGTTAATTATGTTAATAATTTTCCTAATATTGAACAAGACCTGTATTCCTGGCTAAAACCTACTTGGTCATGGTATATTATGCTGAGGATTACTTTCTGTAATTTCTTTGCTAATATTTTATTTAAGATTTTTGCATCAATATTCACTAGGAAAATTGGTCTATAATTTTTTTTTTCTGTTTTCATCCTACCTGGTTTAGATATCAGCACCATATCTTCGTTGTAAAAGGAATTTGGTAGAACTCCTTCTTTTCCTATTTTTTTTCAAATAGATTGCTTACTATTGGAATTAATTGTTCTAACTCTGAAATACCACTACACACCTATCAGATTAGCTAAGATGGCAGGAAAAAATCATGACAAGTATTGGAGGGAATGTGGGAAAACTTGGACACAGATACATTGTTGATGGAACTGTGAACGGATGCAAACATTCTGGAGAGCAATTTGGAACTATGCTCAAATATTTATCAAACTGTGCATATCCTTTGACCTAGCAGTGTTCAGTGATAAAGAAAGCCATATAAACCTAGAGAGAGGCCTATGGAATCTAAGTGTGGACCACAACACAGCATTTTCATGCTTTCTATTGATGTTTACTTGCATATTGTTTGCCTTCTCAGGTTTTTTTTTTTCTTTCTAGATCTGATCTTTATTGTGCAGCAAGATAACTGTACACATATATTGCATTTATCATCTATTTTAACATATTTAACATGTATTGGACCTACCTTCCATCTAGGGGAGGGGCTGAAGGGAAGGAAGGAAAAATTTGGAACAAAAAGTTTTGCAAAGGTCAATGTTGAAAAATTACCCATGCATACGTTTTGCAAATAAAAAGCTTTAATAAAAAAAAATTCAAAAAGAAAACAAAAAAACATGTATATTGAAAACATCACATTAGTAACATTTTATTGTCATAGTGTTATAATGGTATTTAGTGACATAATTCACATTTATAAAGTGCTTCAAAATTTGTGAAAAAAAATAGGAATTAATTGTTCTTTAAATGTTTGATAGAATTCACATGTAAATCCATCTGGCCCTGGAGATTTTTTTCTTAGGGAGTTGATTAATAGCTTCTATTTCTTTTTCTAAAATGGGACTATCTAAGTAATTTATTTCCTCTTCTGTTAATTTGGGCAATTTATATTTTTGTATGTATTTCTGAATTTCACTTAGATTATAAAATTTCTTGACATAAGGTTGGGCAATATAACTCCTAATTACTGCTCCAATTTCCTCTTCTTTAGTGCAAAATTCTCCCTTTTTATTTTTGATACTAACAATTTGATTTTCTTTTTCCCTTTTTCTAATCCAATTAACTAAAGATTGATGTATTTTTTTAATAAAACCAACTCAGTCTTATTTATGAATTCAATACTTTTCTCAATTTCAATTTTATTAATATCCCCTTTTGTTTTCAGAATTTCAAATTTGGTATTTAATTGGAGGTTTTTAATTTGTTTTTTTCCTAGCTTTTTTAAGTTGTAAGCTCAATTCATTGATCATCTCTTTCACTATTTAATGTGACTGAGTATCTAGAGATATAAAATTTCCCCTAATAACCATTTTGGCTGCCTCTCACAAATTTTGGTATGTTATCTCATTATTGTCATTCTGTTGGATGAAATTATTGTTCATGTCTATGATTTGTTGATTTACCCATTCATTCTTTAAGGTTATATTATTTAGTTTACAATTAATTTTAGTCTATTTCCCCTGCCCTTTTATTGCATATAATTTTTATTGTACCATGATCTGAAAAAATATATTTACAATTTCTGCCTTTCTGCACTGATTTTGAGATTTTCATGCCCTAATACATGGTCAATTTTTATATAGGTTCTATGAACTGCCAAGAAAAAAGTGTATCCCTTTTTGTCTGCTTTTAATTTTCTCCAAAAATCTATCATGTCTAACTTTTTAAAAATTCTATTTACCTCCTTAACTTCTTTCTTATTTATTTTGTGGTTCAGTTTTTCTAGGCTTGAGAGAGCAAGGTTGAGATCATCCACTAGTATAGTTTGCTGTCTATTTCTTCTTACGTCTGACACCTTCTCCTCTAGGAATTTGGATACTATATCACTTAGTTCATATATGGTTAGTATTGATATTGCTTCATTATGTATGATACCTTTTAGTAGGATGCTGTTTCTTATCTATTTTAATTAGATCTATTTTTGTTTTCGCTTGATCTGAGATCAGTATTGCTACCCCTGCTTTTATTTTTTTTTTCATTCACCTGGAATGTAATAAATTATGTTCTAGTCCTTTACCTTCACCCTGTATATCTCACTTTGCTGTAAATGCATTTAGTGTAAATAACATATTGTAAGATTCTGGCTTTTAATCAAGTCTGCTATCTGCTTATGTTTTATGGGATATATCGTTCATTCCATTCACAATTCACAGTTAAAATTGCTAATTTTGTATTTCCCTCCATCTTATTTGTCCCAAATTATGCTTTTTTCCCCTTTCCCCCTTTCCCTCATCCAAGGTATTTTGCTTCTGACCACTATCTCCTTCCAGCAGTGCTCACTCTTTATAGCCCCTCCTTCTTTCTTATACCTTTCCTTTACTACTTGTTTTCTCTTCTATTAGATTTCCCCTTTCCTTTCCCCCTTCTCCTCCCAGTTCCCTATAAGATGAAAGAAGTCTCTCTATAAAACTAAATATGTGTGATATTCTACTTTTGAGCCAAATCTGATAAGAGTGAGATTCACACAATGTTTATCCCCCTCTATTCTTTCCCTCAATTATAATAGGTCTTTTTTGCCTCTCCTTGAGATGTAATTTGCCTCATTTTACCTCCATTTTTCTCTTTTTCTCATACAATCCCCTTTCCACCTCTAGTTTCTTTTTCATATTATCACAATAAAATCAAATTACACGTGTACTCTCTAAGTATATCTGTAAAAGAGACAGAGTTCTCAAGAGTTCTTTCCTTTTTACCTTTTTATTCTTTTCTTGAATTCTGTATTTGGAGATCAAAGTTTTTGTTCAGCTCTGATCTATTCATCAAAAATAAATGAAATCACCTGTATCATTGAATGTCCATCTTCTTCACTGAAAGACAATGTTCCTTTTAGCTGGATAGTTGATTCTTGGCTGCAGTCCAACTTTCTTTACCTTTCAGAATATCAGATTCCAGGCCTTTTGATCAACTTTCATCAACTCTATTTTTGTGGAGTGATATACTTTTCCCATTTCATCATTCCTATTTTTAAGGAGTTTTCTCAAATAATTTTTGGTTTTCATTTTCCGTACCCTCCTGCAAAGATCTCATTTCCTTTTCCATTTTTCTTCTCTCTTTTAAGATCTTTTATGAATTCTTTC
>JAJPUD010027092.1:0-15864 GCA_023553655.1 Myrmecobius fasciatus
CGCTGGAGGTGAGTGGAGGGAAAACCACTTCCACCCCAGCCAGATCTTGGTTTTGTGAAGGCACGTCAGCTGCCTTTTCGAGAACTAGAGCTTTGGAAACAAGGGCAAAGTGTTTATGGGACAGACGGCCACCAGAAGAAGAGAAAATGGGTCTTTTTTCTTTTTCTTTTTTCTTTTTTTTTTTGCCAGAGAGAATGCTGCTTCCTCCAGGAAGCTTTCCCTGACTGCCCTAGCCCTCAGCCAATTCACTCTCCTTTGAACTCTTCCTGCATTTGTAGACTACTTGTTATCTGTTCTGGGTATGAGGCTTCCTTCCTCTGTAATTTGTTTTCCTTTTCTAATTTCTCCCTTCTCCTCAGGGAGCCCAATGGGCGCTCAGTAAATCCTGAGAGAAACTCACCAGAGGACAGTCTTCTCAATCTTGGGCCAAGGGGAAGTCCCAGACAACAGTGGGGGCTGAGGGGGTTACCCTAGAAAAACGTGGCCAACCCTCAGTCTGGGCTTGGTTGTTGAGTTCTGGTGCTTTGGAAAGAAGGCTGGGTTTGGAGAAGGGGACCCTGCACATCCTCTTTCTCTGTGGGTGTAACCTTGAACCATCATCAGCTTCTCAAAGGTGGTCCTAGATGCACCCCCTTCCCATGGTCTCTTTCAGTTTTAGATCTATGCTATGGATGGAGCTCAGTTTTTTATGAGGGACTCTAGACACAGAACTCCTTATGCTGGTCTGGGTTGGACCTCTCTCCCTGAAGATGGGGTTGATGAAGGTGAAGAAACATTCCCTTTTCTCTCTCCTTGGTTCCATCAAATCTGTAAACCCCTTTTCCCCCCACCCCTGGCCAGAGCATGTACACTTAACCCTACTTCCCCAAAAGGCAATTTCTGGGATCACTCACTGCCCTTTGTTAACCCCAGGAAATCCAGTTAGTTCATTGTCTAAAAACAAAACAAAACAAAACAAAACAAAACAAAGCATTTCCTAGTACGTCAGATACCATTCTGGACTTCGAGGAAGAGGGGAAAGGGGACTAAGTAAAAAAGAGATATCCCCTACTCTCCATGAATTTAATAGAGGAAATAATAGAAATAGCCCAAATAATGGTGATTCATTGTGATAAAAGAATGGGGGTTCTGTGGAGGGCAATGTGGGGAAATCAGGCCAAGCTTTCTGGGAAAAGCAGTAATTGAGCTGAGCCTTGAAGGACAAGTAGGGATTTTGCTTGGTGGAATTGAGAGAATGACCTTTCATCTGAAGGGAATTCTGTGAACTCATGTGTAATTGGCATTGGGAGGATACAAGACATGATAGTCAAGGGAGCTTGCACTATAAAAGGTTCTTTTAGAGAAACAATTGCAAATAAATCCAGGAAGTAAGATTCCTCTAAGATTATGGAGAGTCTTGAATGCTAGGCTAAGGAATTTGGACTTCATTCAGCACTCAGTGAGCAATTATTGATTTTTTTTGAGAGCATTAAATGACTTGCCCAGGGTCACACAACTAGTAAGTGTCAAGTATCTGAGGCCAGATTTGAATTCAGGTCTTTCAGACTCTGGTTTGGTACACTATCTAGCTATCCCATATTTTGAAGGTTTTTGGAGCAGGGAAGTAACAGGCTCAAAATTATTGTTTTAGGCAAATTAATCTTGTAGCAGAATGTAGAATGGATGGAAGACATCTCTGAAGTCAGGAAAACTGCTAGAAAGTAATTGAGAGGAGAACTGATGAAGTGGGGTCCCAGAAGAGCCCAGAAGAAGAGAGGAAGCTGGCTTTTGGGGTAATGGGGGGTAACCCTTTTTTTTAGACAGCAGGGAAGTTAGGCTGAAGATAGAGAAAGATTTTGGAGGGGGAGTTGAGAATAGTAAGTGCAACTTCAGTGGGTGAACTTATGAATTCAGGGAGTTCATGGGACAGAAGTGAGTTTCCATTCCAGGAAAATGGAAAAGCCCTGGAACAGTCATTAGGGGAAATCAAAAAATGAACATAAGGATTACTGTCTGCAACAATCATGAAGATAGAAATTGGAAGTGGATCAAGTCATGGACACAGTTCTAAGACTTCCTGCAGCAACATTGGAGTTTGGAAATGGAGAAAGAATTGACCCCTCCCTTGGCCCTCAGCCTAGGAGTCAGCACTGAAGGCCGTAGACTGGGCTGAGAAGTGCCCCTGTGATTGAAGTGCTGGTTGATTAAGACCTCAGGGGGAGAAGGGAGAGAAAAAAGTTGAGAAAGAGATGAGATGTAGGTACATTGGGTGATAGCCGTTGACGTGACGTAGATCACAAATATTGCCCAGCCCCATCTTGTTCCAACTGTTATCTCCCTTGGCTGACCCAAGAGAAAGTGACTGTTAGGAAGATTGTCCAAAGCTAGTTGAAAGCATTGCAGGTAGATGTGTGCACAGGGATGGACTCAAAGCCTCTCTCCTCCTCCCTCCCTCCATTCCCCCTAAAGAATAACCCTGAAGAAGACTGGTATACACAGGATGTCATCTGGAGAGGGAGCCAGAACCCCCATCAAGAGTGATTCCCATCCTTGGCCCTAAGGGCCATTCCTATCTTAACTATTTCCCCTTCCCCTTTCCTTTCAAGCTGCGGCCTGGGAACTGTCCATCAGAATCCAGGTGCTGAAGAAATGGACCTTCATGGACAGAGCCCAGAGCCCATTCACAGCCTCAGTTTCCACTCTAGGGTAGTGCCATCAAGCCCTAGCCAGCCAGGCAAGCCTCTGTAAACACTGCCAAGGGGCATGGTGCCCCTAGAAATGCCATGCTCATTTGAAATCATATTTGAGTTGCCTCCTCTTTTCTTGCCCTCCCAACTCTGGCTAATCAAATCCTTTCCATTCTTCAGATAAGAGAGTAGGTCCCACTTCTTCCCTGAAGCCTTCTCCTGGAAGTTTAGTCCCCATTCTTCACTTCCTCCTTGGAAGTTCTAGAGCAGCTTGCTAGTTCTACAAACTCAGTCATGAAACTCCATGTTTGTGGTAGTGTCTTGTATCCTGCTATGGAGGTGTTTTTCTTTCTGTTTGAATAGTTTGTTTCCACTATTTGAGTCCTGCTCTCCCAACCAGAAGGTGAGCTTCCTGTGGGCAGGCTCTCTTCTCTCTTCTGTCTCCTTGACAGGATATTCTAGTACAGAGTTGGGCAACCAACTGATCTGGTCCTCAGCCCATGCTTAAGAGATGAAGTGCCAAGGATTTAGTTAATTATACATAAGGAAAATCAGAGTTATGGGGAGAGCTGAGATGGAAGAATGGATAAGATTGGAGATGATTTTTGCCCCCTTTTTTTTTGCTTTTTGCTGAGGCAATTGGGGTTAAGTGACTTGCCCAGGGTCACACAGCTAGGAAGTGTTAAGTGTCTGAGACCAGATTTGAACTCAGGTTCTCCTGACTTCAGGGCTGGTGCTCTATTCACTGCGCTATCTAGCTGCCCCTTGCCCCTTTTTTGCAGGGGAGGAGACTTCGGGTATGGAATACTGCATATGTAATGTCAGGTTTGGGTTTTTGGGGAGGATATGTTAATAAGCTTTGATGAACTACTTTTTCTTCTTCTCTTTTCTTCTTTGTTGTAAAGGGATGATATAAAGGTTCTCTGGGAAGGGAAACTTGGAAATGTCAGGATGTGAAATAAGGGCTATCAATGCAAATTTTCAAAAACAAATACAAGTACTTTCTCATCCCTTTGCCTAGAACAACAAAACCATTTTTTCTAGTGCCTCCATTCTCCCTTTCTTGGACATTTCTTTCCCCATTCAATGTTCACCCAACTTCCAGGTGCCTTTCTGCTCCCCTACTTCTTCCAAGTCTCCAATATCAACATGTGAGTGTATGAGCTTCCTTCAAGAAAGACCCTAGATCGATAACTGGAAGGAACCTTAGAAATCATGGCATCCAGAACTTTCATTTATAGGTGAAGGCCCAGGAAAGTGAACTCTTGGAGAGTCACACAGCTAGTAAGTAAGATTTTTCCTCCTGGCTCCCAAAATATTGAATTTTGAACCAGAAGACTTGGATCCAAGTCCAGCTCTGCCAATTATGAGAAATGTGATCTTGGGCAAATTATTTAATGTTTCTGAGCCTCAGTTTCCTCATCTGTAAGATGACAGGTTGAGACCAGCTGGCTCCCAAAGTCCCTTTCCTGATTCTATATCTAAGATCCTATGGTTGGTTCCATTTATAAAGTAGAGCTTAGAAGGAATACTGTTCAGATCAGAGAAATGTTTTAAGAAGCTAGTGAGAGTCTGGGTCAGTTTGGGCCTCCAAAGGGACTAGTGATAGATGAGGGGGATTGATTGCCTCCTCTACCCACTGATCTAGCTGACTATACCAACAGACTGGCTACGGAGTTCCTCTTAAAGGGTCTAAAGCCATGAGTAGTGTTGACTTTTATCAAGTTTAAAATCCACTTTTGTTCCTCAAACCTCCCTTTCATTGTCCCCCTCCCAGTACCATTTCTCTGAGAAAGGGGATGAAAGGAAGAGACTGTTCCATTAAGTAGCAAGATGCCTAAGTTTGTATTTGGGGCCCCAGGGGTTCAGCACATTCAAGGGTTCCGCAAACCCTGCAGATCTGACAGAAACGAGGTCAGACTTCAGACCTGAGCAGACTTCAGTAGAAGTGGATTTTCCATCTTTGCCCCCACCTCCTACCCCCCTGTATTATACTTGAGCATTGAGCCTGTCTCCAAGCTGGGCTTATCCAGGCTCAGTGTGGCCTTGAGGTTTAGGGGGAGACTTATAGGGAGAAATCATCGGCATTAAGAGGCCCCTAGCTGGTTGGCCCAGTTGCTCAGGCCACCATGCACGGCCACCAGCCTCTTTTTCCACATCTCGCCACTAAACCACAGGACTTCCTGGGCTGTGGGCAAGGCGGGTATACAAGGGGCTCCCCAGTGGCTTAGGGGACGCTTATGAGGGAATGATTTATTGTGTTGCCTACAGCTTGGTGGCCCAGTCAAGTCAGATTAACACAAATGCAAAGGGCTCATAGTGGGGAGACCCGGGTTTGAGTTTCAAATCGGCCGCTTGTCGGCTGGCAGGTCGTCAGCTACTTGCTTCTTTCTCTGGGTTTTAGACTTTTCATCCATAAATTGGAGGCATTGTGGTGCGGTGGACAAGGACATTGGGTTTGGAAATCAAGACCTTTGGTCCAAAGCCTGTCTCTGCCATGCATTATCTGTGTGACCTCAGGCAAGTAACTTCATCTGAGCCTCAGTTTCCCCACCTGTCAAAAAGGAGATTGAACCAGGTGGTCACTCCTATGGTGAGGGAGTGAGTTGGACTAGATCAGTCTTACTTTTTATATCTTACAGCCCTTCAGCATTGTCAGCTACAGCCTACTTTGTGCTTTTAAATATGAGCAATAGGGGCAGCTAGGTGGCGCAGTGGATAGAGCACCAGCCCTGAAGTCAGGAGGACCTGAGTTCAAATCTGGTCTCAGACACTTCCTAGCTGTGTGACTCTGGGCAAGTCACTTAACCCCAATTGCCTTAGCAAAAAGCAAAAAAAAAAAATATATATATATGAGCAATAAAATGCTCAGTTATAAAGGAAACTGATTACACTGCAGTAGGTTATCAGAAAATGTATTTATTTTAAAGTTCACAGGCTCCAGGTCAAAGAGCCCTTAATTAGGTAGTCCCTAAGGTGCCTTTTGACCTTGGTATCCTGGAAATCTGCCTGCTTCTACCTCACTGGGTGAGCATTTATTTCCAGCCAGCCTAGAGGATGCCCTTGGGGACCTAACAGTCTCATCAAAGAGATCATCGAATCAGAGACTGAGAACTAGAAGAGATTTCAGAGGCCATCCAGTCCAATTTTCTCATTTCTTACAGATAAGGAAACTGAGGCCCCAAAAGGTGGGATTGGAACCCAGAGCCAAAGCTCTTTCCGCTCTCAGTTGCCTCACAAAAGATTTTTGCCAAGTGAATCAGTGAGGACCCCACAGGGACTTGGGGGTCAGACCATGACAGGTACCACATGATCGGGACAGACAGGGACGTTTCGGAGGAGACAGCAGACCAGACTTTCACCCAACAAATACTTAAGGAACAGTTTCCTGTGCCCTGGCCTTGTGCCAGTCTGTGCCTTGGGAAGGAGGAGAGAAATCTGTGGGATGCCCGGTGCCCTCCAGGAGCTCCCAAGCTGGGTTAAGGAGCCCCAGCATTCTGGCATGAAGTGAGAGGGAGGCTACTGTCCAGATGGGGAACAGCAGAGCTAAAAGGCTCCCTAGGGGCCTGCCAGTGTGCCAGTCAGTGAGGGGTTCTAGGACTTGCTTCAAGACTCAGCTCAAGCTCCCCTTTCTCCTAAGGCTTTTCTTGTCCCTCCAGGGGCTAGCTCCTTCCCCTCTCAGATTGCCCTCTATCCACTCTGCTCATTTCCCATGTCTATCCAGTTGTTTATATGTCATCTGTCCAGTTCAGGTGTAAGCATTTTGATGGCCAAGATTGGTTTTGCCTTTCCCTCAACTCCAACTAGCGCAATATCTGGAATATTATAGGTGTTTAATAAATGATTGACTTAAGGTGGCCCTGACCTCAAGGAGCCTATATTCTATTGGGAGGATGAAGGGATAGAAATTGGTACTGAACTTAGGATTTCATTAGAAGAAGGAACTCCCAGGTGAGGAAATTCCCTTCACCAAGGCAGATCATCACCTTCCCCAACAAAAGTTCCCCAGAGCTCTTCCAGGGCAGCTCTTTCCCTCCTACTTTCTATGGCATTTGGTACAGGGCACTAAAACATTTTTTTCATTGTGTGAGCCACTAAACCTGGTCTGACTTCAGGCTGAGGGGTAGGGGAGGGCCTCGATGAATGGGGACAGGTGCTGGCAGGGACCTCAGGCCGGGGGGCACAGATTTAAACTGAAGGAATCAAAAGACTGGAGTAAGGAGATTAAGCTGCCAGTGTGGACCCAATTAAAGTGCGAAAGAGCATGAGGTTAGTCTGTCAGATCTGTCTGAAACTTTTGTTTGGGGAGGGGGGGAGAAAAGGGAATTAGGGAAATTTATGTATGCTTTGCTGCCTGGTCCATAGCATCATATTCACACGTACACATGCACATATGTGTGTGAACACATACATGGAAATCAGGGTTAAGTGACTTGCTTACACACAGCTGGTGTTAAGTGTCTGAGGCCAGATTTGAAGTCCTGTCTTTAGGGCTCAGACTTTATCCACTGCACCACCTAGCTGCATTATATTTTTAAGTTTGATGAGACACAATCAATTAACAAGCACTTATTAAGCACCTACTGTATACCAAACACTATACTAAGTGAGTGAATGAATGAGCAATGAAGAATGAATGGAAAAAAACACTTAATAATTTATTGTGTGTGAAGCACAAAATAAAAATACATAATGGAGCAGTCTCTTCCCTTGGAGAGCTTATATTTTAAGAGAGAGAGACAACGTAGAACGGGAAATGGTGGCCAGGGTGGGACGTTTTGGATTGGGAAGTTACAGGGAAGGTGACTGGAGCCATTATGGGTCCAGAACTAGAAGGGGAGACCCAGAGGCCATGCAGTTCCAGAGAAGATGACCAGAGAATAAAATGGCTAAGGCCTGCTTCTCTCTGGTGCACCAGGACAGGTACTGGCTCCAAAGCACAGAAATGAAACAATTCCCTTCTCTCCAGGAGCCTGAAAGCTTGGGTCACTGAGGCCCAGAGAAGGCACCCGGCCCACTCCCACCCAGATAGCATGTGACAGAGTCAGGACTTCTTAGTCTGGCTTAGTCTGCTTCAGGTTTCTCCCCAGCCTGAAGGTCCTGATGGCTGATGTGGCCCAGAGCCCCCCGGGGAGTGGTTGGGGCTACAGGGCAGGGGCCTCCTTGTGGGGGATTCCTCCAGGCCTGCCTCTCACTCCTTGGCAGCCTAGATTAGAAACAAGTGTGAGGTAAGTGAGATCAGCTGAGCTGGTGGTGTACCTTTCACCGGCCGGACAGTCGCCAGGCTCTCCCTCCTCAGGCAGACTTCCTGGGCTGGACCGGCCCTTCTGTGTGTGCATGGGCAGTGTGCACAAGTGTGTCTACATGGGCTCCTGTGTCCCCAGGACACACGCAGGAGTGTGGCGTGGAACCTGGCACACCGAGAGTCAAATTGCACCCCTGGCACTGACTCTGGGCAACGCCGTCTGTCTGAACCTGAGGGAAAAAATCTGTAAATAAGGGGGTGGATTCAAGACCTGAGGGGTCTCTTCTAGTTCTGAGCCAAAGATCCACGGAACCAGGCTAAATGCAGACATTTGGCCTTTTTTTTCTTCTAAAATTTAACCTGGACACACAGAGGCTTGATCAGCCCCTCGAGGGACAAAGTCATTGTTGAGTCTCCTGAAGGAATTGAGATCCAGAGGCAGAGCTGGGAGGGAGCCAACTTCAGATGGGGAAACTGAGGCACAGAGAAGCAACTGGCCCAGAGTCACATGGGTAGAGCTGAGATTTAAACCTCAGTCTCTGGACCCCCAAATCGGCGATCTCTCTCCATTCCCCAGCCCTCCATGCCCAGTAGTGGAGCCCAAAGAGGAAAGGGCCCATTCCTTCTCCTCTCTTAATGACTTAATGTCCTGTGTGCAGTAGGCTCAGTCATAGCCAGTCCCAGCCTCCCACTTCCCCGTGTGGGGCTGTGAGTCAGAAATTATGGTGGAGCTGAAGAGACAGCAGGGGCTGTGTCTTAGTCATCTTCATGTCTCCCATGGACCATTACCTGAAGTGTTCCTTCAATGTTCCAGCTTGGCTGGTTTTGGGGGGGAGGGGACTCTTGTGACTTGACTTACTGGATTCACTTCTGGATCTCTCTTCCTTCCTGGAGATAAGGAAGAATTCAGCAATGAATCAGGAGGTCATGAATCTTCTTCTTAGTTTTACTGCTAACTCAGTCTTTGCCAAGCCCCTTAATCTTTCTGTGCCTCAGTTTCCCCCTCTGTAAAACACAAGGGATTGGATGAGCCAATTGATTGCTAAGGTTCCTTCCAGTTCTGGCACTCTGAGGCTCCCTGACTTATGAATCAGCTCCTCAGCTACTCCTTGGGAGAAAAAACACCTCTTGAAAAATGATCAGTTTTTGTGAATGTTTGAGTCACATGACCCCAGCCATTCACCTGTTTGGGTGGAAGGAGTGGAAGATTCTGAGATTGACGCGCTGCTCCCCCCGTCCCCTGAGATGGAGGGGTGGTCAGACCCCGGGTAAAAAAGCCTTGCTTGGCAACTGCGTCTGTGCCCTCCCAGCTGGCCAGAGTGGGCAGCTTGCGCCATGGTTTGGGACATCTGCCCAGCAACTGGAGAGATGCCCGGGGCGGGGGGGGGGGTCTCTGTCTCATAGCTCAAAGACCTCTTCCTTCATGGCCTGGATATTTTTTTTCCTTCGTCTCTCTGCTGTCCCTTCATCCAGAGCTGGCCCTTTAAAGGAGCTTGGGCAAAGACTCAAACCAGCATTTAGCATGTGATTGATCCCTGGGAGAGCAGCCTGCCCATTAAAAGGGAAGGCAGGAGGCAGCTTAATGAATATTTTAAGGGACAGACCTTGAGCCTGGCCCATCCGGAGGGGCTGGCCCGGAATTGCTCATTCAGCTCGGGACTGAGGCTATTTTTACCCAGGGAAGAACTCCTGGGTCTTGAGCAAGCCAGGGCTGTGCACTCCTTGTCTCTCCGCCCCCACGTTGACAGCCCCTCTATTCCTCTTCCCCCTCCAGCATCCTGTGCCTGAGGATGGTAAGGCCTCTGGAACTCTCCTAGGGGCTCTCCTTCTCAAGGACCCCTTCCCTGCTGGGCAGAGAGTGCCATCTCCTTAACCTTCTGCCTTTAGTAAGTACTTCCTAGGTGCCAAGGTCTCTGCAAAGATCGGGGCGATCTAAAGAGAAGCAAAAATATCCCTTGCCCTCAGAGAGCTTACACTCTGGAGGAACCGAGTCCTTTATGGTCTCAGGTCAGAGCGTGATTGTCCCATAGGAGGAACAATAAATGAACCCATTTGGCCAGAAAATAGAGTTCATTGCTGGGGGCAATCGATGATAAGCCTGGAAAGGTAGGCTGGATGCAGGCTGTAAAACTAAGTGCTCCACCAAGAACTCTCTACTTTTTTTCCCCATAGATGCAACAGTCTCACAGTTCTTAATTAGGACAGACACTCAATCCACATGTGCTGGATGAGGTCATAGGGACCGAGAGGGACAATTAGCTGACCTCTCAAAGCCTCAGTTTCTACAAATGTTAAATTAAAAGGTTAGACTAGATGGCCTCTGAGGTCCCTTGCAGCTCCTGTAATCCCCACCACAGGCCAGCTGGTTCAGGGCAGCCCACTCCCTCTCCTCTGTGTCTCATGGATGGGACAGCTGCGGGGTTGGAGGTGGGGAAAGGCAGGGCAGGAATGTCACCCATGACGTCATTGGCGCTGGGCATGGAGAGTGTTCCTAGGGCCACATCCTGACACCGGTCACTCAGCGGATCCTCACTGAGGATCTCCTGTTTCTTCAGGGTCGGGGCAAACTTTGGAAGATCGGAGGAGACACGAGACTCTGCTTGTGGCTAGCTGTCCATCCTGCTGACAGACAAGGCCCATAGCCCTGAAACCACTGGAGAGGGTCCAATTCAGGCCCCAGTCAAGGGCCAAATCCTTGTCTCCGTTAATGTGGCAGGGGTTCAGAGGACGCCATAGTCCCAGAAGGGATCTCTAGCAGTGAGGGAAGGCCCCTCAGAGGAGGTGAGAGCTGAGTTTGGGCCATGGTTAGTAGTTAGGTAAGTGGAGAAGAGGCAGGAATCTTCTCAGGGAAAGAGGGCACGAGGAAAATTGTGGGCACCATATGTTTGTAGAAGTGTGGAAGTAAGTAGGTCCAACTGAATGAAGCTGAAGCTTTTGGGAGGAAAGAAGAAAGAAGGAAGGAAGGAGGGGAGAGAAGAAGAAAGAAAGAGAAAAGGAAGGAAGAGAAAGAAAAGAAAAAAGAAAGAAAAAGAAAAAAGGAAGTAAAGAGGGGAGAAAAGGGAAGGGAAGGGAGGGAGAAAGAAAGAAAGAAAAGGAAGGAAATGAGGGAGGGAGGGAGGGGGGAAGGGGAAAGAGAGAGAAAAGAAAGAAGAAAGGAAGAAAGGAAATGAGGGAGGGAGGGAGGGGGAGAAGGGGAAAGAGAGAGAAAAGAAAGGAAGGAAGGAAAGAAAAGAAAGAAAGGAAGAAAGGAAGAAAGAAAGAAAGAAAGAAAGAAAGAAAGAAAGAAAGAAAGAAAGAAAGAAAGAAAGAAAGAAAGAAAGAAAGAAAGAAAGAAAGAAAGAAAGAAAGAAAGAAAAAGAAAGAAAGAAAAAAGAAAAAATACAGACTATTTAGAGCAGCTCTTCTTGTGGTAGCCCAAAATGGGAAATCAAGGCAGTCAAATGAAGTGGAATATTACTGTGCCATAAGAAATGACGAGGACATTGCCAGAGGAGATTGAAAGCTCTCTATAAACTGATGCAGGGTGAAGTGAGCAGAACTGGGAAACAATATTGTGAGAAAACCAGCTTTGCAGGACTTTAGAATTGATCAGCCCACTCACCTCCAGACAGAGGAGGGATGAGCTTCAAATGCAGAAAGACATGCTGAGGGATTGTACAGCTGTGTGTAGGGAGCTTCATTAATTTATTTGTTAGGGGTCTGGAAAGTGGGATGAACTTTTTATGTAAAAAAATCGTGCTTGTTCATGGAACATTTCTTAAAAGTTTTGGGAGAAGAGGAAAGAGGTCCAGGAGTGAGGACTGATCAGTGAGGGGCGAAAGGAGTTGGAAGACAACTAGTGGTGGAGTGATTGGAGCAATGGGCCTGGAATCAGAGACTTAGCAGGTGTGTGGGCAAGTCACTTTTCCTCTGTTTATCGTGTGTGTGTTTATATATGAGGTGTGCATTGTATGCATGTGTGCCGTGTACATATATAAGCAGAGGTATAGGTGGGCATACCTGGATATGTGAGTGTAGGTACATCGTGGGGCCTGGTAGGATGCAGAGGGTGCTTATGTTTGAGTGTGGGGAAGGGATGGGGCTCTCAGGCAACAACAAAATCTTGGAGAGGGGTCCGAGCTGGGAGACTACCTAGGACGCTGCTCCAACAGAAAAACAAAGCCCAGTGATAATGCAGTGGATAATGCAGTGTTTGGGGTCGTGGCGGTGGGGACGGGCAGACCCAATTCCAAGAGGCTGAGGGCAGAGTTTGGTGATGGGTTTGCCTGACCTCCCAATGGGTCATTTCCAGAGCACAACCCAAAGGGTTTGGACATGCTGTCCCACTGGCCACAGGCCAGACCCATCTCCAAGATTGTGTTGTTGCCTGAGAGCCCTGTCCCCTCCACACCACCCTGTGTCACACACGCCAGCCACATGAGAAGTCCTTTTTGCAAGGATGACACAAAACGGTCACTGCCCTTGAGGAGTGGACTCTTTCCTTTTTGGTGGCTCGGGCCCAGGAGGTCTTTGGCGTGGACAGGGAGCCCCTCTGCCTGGCTTCCTTGAAATGTCCAAATGCCAGTTCTGGGGTCACTGGTGCTTTGGTCGTGCTCTGTGCTCCGTGTTCCGGGCTCCAGGCTCTGTGCTCTGTCCTCTGTGCTCCACACTCCATGCTCTACGCTCCATGTTCCTTACTCCTTTTTCCATGCTCCATCCTCCATGCTCTGTGCTCCATGTTCCGTGCTCCTTATTCTGTGCTCCACATTCCATGCTCTGTGCTCCATGCTCCATGTTCCATCCTCCATGCTCCATACTTCATGTTCCATGTTCCGTGCTCTGTGCCCTGTGCACCATGCTCCGTGTTCCGTCCTCCACGCTCCGTGCTGCATGATGGTTGTCCAGGGGCTTGACCGTCGCTTCCTGAGGCATTAAGCGTTTCCATATCTGCATGGGACTTAGAATCAGCAAAACCCGAATTCGGATTCTCCTTCGTGTGCTTACTAACTGTGGTTCCGACAGCAGCCACCTCCTAGGCCTGCTGGGCAGGGTAATGGGCATTTCAGAGTTGGCAAACCTTCCCAAGGCTGGACCTTGTGGCCTTTACCCTATCCTAGGGGCAGGACTGGGGCTGGGGGCCCCCCGGCTCTCAGGGAGGAGGCTTGTGGGCCGGGGCAGGGGCTGCTCCCAGGCCCCCACACCTCCCTGTCTCCGTGGGAGCCATTGCGTGTGGGTTCAGAGCGGCCGGGCAGCGGGCACATGGTTTGCCTATTGTTCTCCCCTCGCTCAGGCTGATCCCAGTCCAGGGTGGGATGGGGTGCCATCCTTCTGGAGCCCCCCCGCTGCAGCTAGCATCCTGCTGTCCCCGCACATGTGCCATGAGCTGTTCTTTTCTGGAGAAAGGAGGGACGGGGGATATATTTAGAAGTGAAGGTGCTGTCAAAACAAACGAGCCAGCAACAAGAGATTTTCAAGCGAGCGCATCGGTGGCAGGTAGCTGGCTCTGGCTCCGTCCCTTCCCCCTGTGCCCTCCCCTGAGCAAACGCAGATCCTGGCAGAGCAGACTGCCTGGGGGGCTCAGCCTTTGCTGCAGAAGGAAGGCTGCGTGTGTGTGTGTGAGTGTGTGTATGAGTGTGAGTGTGTGTGTGTGTGTGTGAGTGTGTGTGTGAGTGTGAGTGTGTGTGTGAGTGTGTGTGTGAGAGTGTGTGAGTGTGAGTGTATGTGTAAGTGTGTGTTCCCGTGGGAACGTGTCTGTGTACATTTATGTGTATGGATGCTTCCTGGCCCAGGGACACAACTACCACCCTCCCCTGCCTTCCCTGCCGACCCTCCCCCTCTGTCAGCTGCCATCGGGGCTCCCATCCATCTTGTACCCAGATGATTTCAGAACAAAAAGAAGAAGAAACATTTCTCTTTAAGAGCCAGGAGCAAGGTCAGGCAGGAAGAACGAGCCCGTCTCCCCGACCCTCCTTCCCCTCCCGCCTTCATTCTGGGGGACAGATGAATGGATAGATGGACGGAGAAGAGGAAGGCGCTCGGAGAGGACTTCCCGCTGTCCGTCTGTCCGTCTCCTCCCCACTTCTGTAGGATGGGGGCCTTGGGGGGCTCCTGGGTGGGGAGGGGGCAGGTAGCTGAGCTGCTTCCACTTCCCTTCAAAGGTACAAGAAACAGGGACTTGTGGGGCATTTCTTCCTTTGTTTCATGACCTCCCGTGTGGGTAATGGCAAGAATCATCCCTTTTCCCCCACAGAGGGGCATAATGATGGAGTTCGGCAGGGTGGGCGCTTCCTCCTGCCCCTGGGGTGCACCCCAGCCCCTCCCACACATTCTGGTCCATGGCTTAGGGTACGTTCTCCATCAAGAGTCTCCTCACTGGACTCTTCCTTTAGAAGAGTCCTAATGTAGGAGCTTACAGTCATGAATCTGGAGCTGAAAGGGACCAAGAGCTCCCAAATCCAACCCTGTGATTTTACACATGAGGAAACTGAGATCCAGGGAGACCAGATGCCCCACAGACAGCAAGCATAGAGAGGGGATTTGAACCCCAGCCCCACTGACTCTTACTGATATCACTCTAGGGCAAGTGTTCTTCTGCCCACTTTACAGATAGGAAACATGAGTCTTGGAGAGCTTCTATCTGAACTCCCTGGCCCCTTGTTGTGGGGCTGAGCGGCCCCGTCCCCTTGTCCAGTTACACACGGCCTCTCAAACACTGTTGGGACGAGGCTAGAGCCGGGGTGCCCTCCCGTACCCCACTTGGAGGCCTTTTCTTCGGCCACGGGGCATTTCCTGTGCACGATCACATAGGTTTTAGAGAGGAACCCGAGAGGTCGTCAGGGCCAGAGGTCACAACACAGGGCCAATGACCCTGCCATGGGTGGCCTGAACCAAATTAAAATATAATTGGGAAATATTTAACAGAACAAATGAAACGAAGTCAACACGGACGATGGTAATGTGGGCTTTTCTGAACCACTCACACCGTGCAGGCATCCCCTCGTGGGGAGTGAGTTTACTGACCCAGCTAGTCACCCCCATCTTTAGGAAACTGAGGCCCAGGAGAGGAAAGTGGCAGGGAGGAGAGCCAAGATTCAGACCCACAACCGCCGATGCCCAAGTCCTGTCCAGGAAGGAGAACCTGTGTCCGTAATACAGGCAGCTAGAAGTAGCAAGAGGCGAATGGTGAGCCAGCCTCGGGTGACAAACACCCCAGCGCCAGCGCTGGCCCCGACCCCTCCGGGTCCTGACTGGGGGACTCTGGAAGTGGCTCCTCTCCAGACCCCCCCCCCAACTGTTTGCAGACTAAGAGGGAGGCAAGCTCCCAGGTTGCACTAGGAGAGGGAGCATCCTCCTCCAGGAAAGTCTCCAGACCAGTGATGGCCGCGGCCCAGGCCCTGGGCTTCTAAAGAGAAACATAGTAACGCACAACTAAAGAGGGAAATAATGTTCCCTTGCTCTCTCCTCTCTGCAGATATAATGTTTATATTTGTTCACATGACTGATAAAGGCAGCTTTAAGGGTGACTCAGTGGCTAAAGCACTGGATCTGATGCAGCCTCGGATCTAGTTACTGGTTGCGTGACCCTGGACAAGTCACCTAATCTCAGGCTGCCTCAATTTCTTCATCTGTGAAATGGGACTCATTATAGTTCCTACCTCCAAGGGGAATCAACTGAGATCAGCGCCAAGTGCTTTAAAGCAAACTTTAAGTGTAAATACTAGGTGTTCGTGTGGCTGTGTGTGAGTCTGTGTGGAGAGAGGGGGTAGGAGGACTTGGAGAAGGGGCCCAGCCAGACACGGGAATGACACAAAGCCAGAAAGGGGTGCAGGCGATTGGGGGCTCAACCAGGACGGCTGTGGTTCTGAAGAGGAGGAGGAGGTCTAGGATTAGTACCGGAACCAGAACCAGGACCAGGACCAGAAGCAGGACTAGAGCCAGGACTAGGACTAGGACCAGAACCAGAACCAGGACCAG
>JAJPUD010027094.1:2739-15862 GCA_023553655.1 Myrmecobius fasciatus
GATAATTTTGATTATATTAAGTTAAAAAGTTTCTGTACTAACAAAAGTAATGCAGACAAGATTAGGAGGGAAGCATCAAATTGGGAAATCATCTTTACATTTAAGGCTTCTGATAAAGGTCTCAGCTCTAAGATATATAGAAAATTGTCTCACATTTATAAAAATTCAAGCCATTCTCCAATTGATAAATGGTCAAAGGGTATGAACAGACAATTTTCAGATGATGAAATTAAAACTATTTCTAATCATATGAAAAGGTGCTCCAAATCACTATTGATCAGAGAAATGCAAATTAAGACAACTCTGAGGTACCACTACACACCTGTCAGATTGGCTAAAATGACAGGAAAAGATAACGATGAATGTTGGAGGGGATGTGGGAAAACTGGGACACTGATGCATTGCTGGTGGAGCTGTGAACAGATCCAACCATTCTGGAGAGCAATTTGGAGCTATGCTCAAAAAGTTATCAAACTGTGCATATCCTTTGACCCAGCAGTGTTTCTATTGGGCTTATATCCCAAAGAAATCATAAAAGAAGGAAAGGGCCCCATATGTGGAAGAATGTTTGTGGCAGCTCTTTTTGTGGTGGCTAGAAACTGGAAACTGAGTAGATGCCCATCAATTGTAGAGTGGCTGAATAAATTATGGTATATGAATGTTATGGAATATTATTGCTCTGTAAGAAGCGACCAGCAGGACAATTTCAGAGAGGCCTGGAGAGACTTGCATGAACTGATGCTCAGTGAAGTGAGCAGAACCAGGAGATCATTATTCATGGCAACAACAATACTCTATGAGGATCAGTTCTAATGGATATGACTCTCTTCAACAATGAAATGCTCCAAACCAATTACAATTGTTCAGTGAAGAAGGCCATATACATCTAGAGAGAGGGATGTGAAATGTGGACCACATCATAACATTTTCATGTTCTCTATTGATGTTTGCTTGCATTGTATTTCCTTTATTGGATTATTCTGTCTTATAGATAAGATTTCTCCTAAACAAAAAAATGATGTGTGGCAATAAGTATACATATATTCGATTTAAGTATTCTAACATAATTATCATGTAGTGGATATCCTGCTATCTAAGGGAAGGTTGGAGAGTAGGGGGGGGGAAATTTGTAACAGAAAGGTTTGTAAGGGTTAATGTTTAGAAATTACCAATACATATGTTTTGTAAATAAAAAGTATTAATAAAAAAAATAAAAAAAAATGATCAGTAACATCTATTTAAAATGGTCAGCAAACATCATGTGTAATTGGGACAAATTAGAACCATAACAATAAGATCAGGAGTGAAACAAGGCTCCCCACTGTCATAATTGCTATTTAATGTTGTATTAGAAATGTTAGCTTTGATAGTAAGAGAAGAAAAAGAGATTAAAGGAATTAGAGTAGGTAATGAGGAAAACAAATTCTTAATCTTTGCAGATGATGTGATGGTATACTTAGAGAACCCTAGAGACTCAACTAAAAAACTACACTAGAAACAATTCACAACATTAGCAAAGTTTCAGGATACAAAATAAATCCACATAAATCAGCAGCATTTTTATATATCACCAACAAAGTTCAGCAGAAAGAGATACAAAAAGAAATTCCATTCCAAATAAAGGATGATAATATAAAATATTTTGGAATCAATCTGCCAAAGAACAGTCAAGAACAAAAAGCCAAGAGTTTCAAGGGAATTAATGAAAAAAAAGGCTGATGAAGATGGACTTGCTGTACCAGATCTAAAAGTATATATATATAAAGCAGCTGTCATGAAAACCATTTGTTATTGGCTAAGAAATATTCCATCCGTGGAATAGAATAGGATCACAGCACAAACTAGGCAACAACTATAGTAATCTAGTATTTGATAAACCCAAAGACCCCAGCTTTTGGGATTACTACTTACTATTTGACAAAAAGTGCTGGGAAAATTGGAAACTAATATGCAAGAAATTAGGGCTTGACCCACACCTACCACATACCAAGACAAGATCTAAATGGGTTCATGATTTAGACATAAAGAGTTATATTATAAGCAAATTAGAGGAACATAAAATAGTTTACCTCTCAGATCTGTGGACAAGGAAGGAATTTATGTCCAAAGAAAAACTGGAACACTTAACTGAACACCAGATAGACAATTTTGATTATATTAAGTTAAAAAGGTTGTTAAAAATAAAAATAATGCAGACAAGTTTAGGAGGGAAGCAATAAATTTGGAAATCATCTTTACATTTAAGTGTTCTGATAAAGGCTTCATTTGTAAAATATATAGAGAATTTTCTCCTATTTATAAGACTTCAAGCCACTCTCCAATCGATAAATGGTCAAAGGATATGAACAGATAATTTTCACATGATGAAATTGAAACTATTTCTAGTTATCGGAAAAGTTGTGCTAAATCATTTTTCATCAGAGAAATGCAAATTTAGACAACTCTGAGATACCACTGCACACCTGTCAGATTGACTAAGATGAGAGGAAAAGATAATGACAAATGTTGGAGGGGATGTGGGAAAACTGGGACACTGATACATTATTGGTGGAAGTGTTAATGCATCTAACCATTCTGGAAAGCAATTTGGAACTATGTTTAAAAAATGATCAAACTGCGCATACCCTTTGACCCAGCAGTGTTTCTATTGGGCTTATAAAGAGATCTTAAAGGAAGGAAAGGGACCCACATGTGCAAGAATGTTTGTGGCAGTCCATTTTGTAGTGGGTAGAAACTGGAAACTTAGTGGATGCCCATCAATTGGAGAATGGATGAATAAATTATAATGTCATGGAATATTATTTTTTCTTAAGAAATGACTAGCAGGATGATTTAAGAGAGGCCTGGAGAGATTTGCATGAACTGATGCTGAGTGAAATGAGCAGAACCAGAAGATCATTATACATGGCAACAAGAAGACTATGATGATGAATTTTGAAGGATGGGGCTCTCATCAACAATGAAATGCTTCAAAGCAGTTCCAATTGTTCAGTGATGATGAAAGCCATTCACACCCAGAGAGAGGGATATGAATGTGGACCACAACATAACAATTTAATGCTCTCTATTGATGTTTGCTTGCATTATATTTTCCTTCTCAGATTTTTTTTCTTATACATCCATTTTTTTCTTGCATAGCAAGATAATTGTAAAAATATGTATACACATATTTGATTTGTCAAGTATTTTAACAAAATTAACATGTAGTAGACTTCCTGCCACCTAGGGGAGGGATTGGGGCTAGAGGGGAAAATTTGTAACAGAAAGCTTTGCAAGGGTCAATGTTGAAAAATTACCCATACATATATTTTCAAATAAAAAGCTTTAATAAAATGAAAAAATGCAAAAATACAAAAAAATACAAAAAATTAAAAACAATCCAGTATAAACAATATTCATTATGAAGACTTAAAGTTACATATAAAATCCTTTACAATCTCTGCCAAAAAAAATGACAATTTTTATCTACCTGAAAGTGAAAGTTGGGTAATTTTCATAGACATGGGAACCTAAATGATAAAAAAGAAAATTGACAATAAATAAATGTGTTTGAGAAAATTTCATGATTTTCATTAAAAAAAAAACACGATACTAACTCTAAGAGAATGCAGTAGCAGTTTGTGGTAAAGAATGAATTGTAGAACATTGTGTTATCTGAAGAGCAATTATATGTCAAGCTTTATGCCAAATAATGCTATTACTTGCTTTGTTCAAGCTTGAAAAACCCTATCCTCCATTGTGTCAAATGTAATTCAGAAAGTTAGGAATATATGGAAATTAAAATCACTTTTTTCACTCTAGTAAGACAAAGCATAGTCAAAATACTTATGAATATCTTTGTTATCTCAATGATATAATCTATAGAATGTTAAATAAAATTAACTTTGTTTACACAGACAAGATTGGAGCTGTCATTAATCTTCAAAAAATAAAAGACCTTTAAATGAAAAGATACATTATAAGAAAGTAGGGAAGGACATCTTCAAAAACTAGTTTGATAGAAAAGATGGCAAAAATTCTGAAAAATGAGATGTTCTAGAATTTACATAATTGATAGGGAAGTCTGAAACGCCACAGGTGTTCATGACTGGTTTCCTTAAAGTCTGGAGGCTTTTTATGAAATAATCTGTCCTCACATCCTCTCTGATTCTTGAACATGAATTTAACAATGCTGCTTTATAGCTAGCAAATCAAATTAGCTCTTAAAAATAAGAAAGTTCTTGGAATACTGAAATTTGAAAAAAGACATGGATGGATATATATTTTTTTTCTGCCTAGTTGCCTGCCAGTCAGATTATAGTCTTCTCAAATTGATACTAAACCCATTTTCACATCATCTGAATACACAGTACATACTCAGTAATTGTTGCTTGTTTGTGTCATTAAGGTGGTAATAAAGATCTTGGCTTCATTCCCTTAAATGCCTCTGAGAAAGGGCACAGAATTAGCTTAATAGCTGGTATCTAAAATTCAAAGGATACCTTCACTGCTTTAAAGTGTTTTACACCATAGAATGAGGGGATACCTCTAGACATCAAGATGAATCTGGGAATGCTCAGCAGGATTGTACAAATAACATAAGACTTCTACCCTTAAAGATATCATTAACACTGAACCATTCAGGAGTGAATGTTCTTGGTTCATTAGCTCCAAAAGTTACTTATAGCTTCTCCTTTGCTATCTATTAAACATAGGAATGTGAAACAATCTGCCATCAGGAGTCAAGTATAAATTACTATTCAGTTGTAAATTTAATTAGTATGGCCAGTGCCAAAATAAATAACATGAAACAGTTGCAAAATGCTTAAGGAACTATTTACTTTATGAAATTTTAGGGGAATCCATTAAAGTAAGGAAGGAGAAAAAAAGCAAGAATGAACTTCCTGGACACTACTAAGCCATGTTGGATAGGTGATGTTATCATTAAAGCACCAATGAATTCATGCCTATTAAATACTATTCCATTTATTCAAGAAGTTCTTCTCATTTCTCCCATTTAACTAATTGACATTCCTTTGTTTGTTTGTGTGTATGTGTATGCACAAGCATTCGCTCAAATAATTTGTATTGAAATGTGACAGCTTCATGAAACTAGGTTATTTCTCTCAAGTGGATGATATTGGATAGAGCCTATAAACCACTTTGACACTTGGGAATTTGTAGTTTTCCTAAAGCAACAAAGCTGTTGAAGGTAGAGAGAAGTTGATTAAGTTCAGAAGCATTAAACTTTTTATGATGTCTCATTGATACCCTGCATAAGTGTTCCTATATTCAGGGGATGTCTCCATAAGTGCTCCTCCATTATTCAATAGGGCAAGGTACTTTGTGAATGCCATCAAAATCAATTACAGTTTGGCTACTTTGAGGGGCCAATGAGGCAGAGAATTAACCTCCAACTAATTTCCAAAGTCATTTACCAGCTGATAGTCTAGCACATTTACTGCCACAGACACCAGACGTTATGGAGCATTTAAAAAATATACATGCTGTAGGGTATAGAGGAAGGATTATCTGGGCCTGAGATAGACTTCTAAGATACAGGCTTATTTATTTATTCCCAATTCACAGTGGCCTCTTGGTTCAAGGATCTATAAAATTTAATTCTATATTAAATTAATCTAAAACCAAGAACAAACTCCATGCCCCTTAAATGATCTGAAAGACTTCTAAAACCTGGATAAATCAAACTAAAGAGACATTGAAACTAAAAAATCACAGAAAAGGCCAACAGGATTCCTATTAAAAGATTGAATCTAGTGGTTTAAGGCCTTATGGCAAGGTTTTGGATAGAAGCATGAAGTCTTCCATTTACCTTTATTTTTAGATGGAACAGGCTGAATGGTTTACCTTAAAACATTTATAGCAGCTTACAAGGCATGGTGATTCAGTTACTTAATGACATATATTATTACTGCATGTCAGAAATTACTGAGCTAAATCAAACTGGCATGTTAATTGAGGTTTATTATAGAAAGACCAGGTTGTAATTTAGAAAACCACTCAAAAGATACTTTCTTTCTGAGGGGAGTCACTGTGTCTCCTTCAGCAATAATTCTCATCATTTTCTTCAGCTTACTATGATTGTCCTGAGGAAAATTGTAAATGTATATATTAAGGAGGAAATAAAGTTTGTTTTGTGTGTGCTTGTGTGTCCATCTGTCTTTCTCTATCCTTGTCTCTGTCTCTCTCAAAAATCTGACTATACAATTTGCAAAACATTTAATGGCATTTAGATAAAGAACTTTTTAATTACCTTACAGAAGAAATAATTCCATTAAGCATTTTTTGTAACATTTTATTTTTTCCAATTTCCATCTTGTAAGTTTCCAATGTCCATATTGTAAGATTGTGAGTTCCAAAATATATTCTCCCCCCCCCAAGATGGAAAACAATCTGATATAAATCATACATGTGAAAATATGAATCAGTCATGTTGTTTAAGAAGACACAGAAGAAAGGGGAAAAACCACAAAAAAATGAGAAAATAATATGCTTTCATCTGTATTCAGATTTTCTAGCTTTTTCTCTGAGAGTAAAAAGAGCTTTCTTTGCCATGGGTCTTTTGGACTTGTTTTGGATTTTTATAATGCTAAGAAGAGCTAAGTCAATCATAGCTGCTCATCACATAGTAGTACTGTTTCTATGTACTATGTTCTTTTGGTTCTGCTCACTTCACTCATCATCAATTCATATAAATCTTTCTAGGGTTTTATTTTGTTTTTTTCTCAGAAACATCTGCTCATCTTTTTTTATAGTCTACTCTTATTCTATTACATCATATACGAAATTTTTGCTCAGCCATAATTTTTTAAATTTTTTTTCCAATTAATTTAATTTTATTTTCCCATAGCCCTTTCTTACATGTAATTTTTATTGCATCATCATTGGAAATGAATACATTTCATATTCCTGTCTTTCATCATTTGGTTGTGGGCCTTTTATGCCATAATGGATGATCAATTTTTGTATTGGTGCGATGGACCACTAAGATAAAGATATATTTCTTTCTATCCACATTCAATTTTTTTAGAAGTCTATCAGATCTAAGTTTTCTAAAGTTCTATTCTTAACTTTTTTTCTTTATTTTATGGTTAGATTTATTTAGTTCTGGTAGAGGGAGGTTGAGATGTCCAGTTTGTATCATTTCACTTTATATTTATTTTTGCAACTCACTTGAATTGTATTCTAAGAATGTGCATGCTATACCACTTGAAGAATAAATGTTTATAGTCTTGTTATTAATTCTCTATGTTACTTTTTGAAAAGACATGTTCCCCTATTTGTCTCTTTTAATTAGATCTGTTTTTGCTTTTGCTTTATGTGAGATCAAGATTTTTACCTCTGATTTTTTTTTTGCTTCAGTTGAAGCATAATATATTCTATTCCAGGCTGTTACCTTTATTCTCTTTGTGTCTCTGCTTCAAATCTATTTCTTGTAAACAACATATTGTAGGATTCTGGTTTTTAATTTATGCTATCCATTTTTGTTTTATGGAAGAGTGCTTTACATTCACATTCAAAGTTATGATTATTGGGTATTTCCTTCTCTCTTATTTTTAGCTGTTTATGCTTTTATCTCCCTTTCCTTTCACCTTGTCCTTCCTCACCAGTGTTTCTCTTTTGATCATAACAACCTTCAATCTGCTCTGCTTCTATCATCTTTTCCCTTTCCCCCTTCTCCTCTTATTTCCCTATGGAGTAAAAGATTTCTTTATCCAGCTAAGTATGGATGTTATTCCTTCTTTCAGTCAAATACAGTGAGAGGAGAGTAAAGTTCTAACAGTACTCACCTCTTTCCTTGTTTTTCTCTATTCTGTCTCCCCCTTACTTCTCCTAGTACAATCCTTTTTTTCTCATCCTAATTGTTTTTTTTGTTATCACATAAAAGACAACTTATATCTGCACCCTCTAAGTATATTCCTTCTAACTGAACTAATAGAGATACAGTTCTTAATGCTTGTATCATCTTCCCATATAGTGATGTAAACAGTTTAACCTTAGTGAATACCATGACTTTTTTTTTCCTTTGCTCTTTATTTTTTCATATGTATTTTGAATATTGTATTTCAAGATCAAAGTTTCTGTTCAGCTCAGGTCTTTTCATTAGTAAAGTTTGAAAGTATTCTATTTAACTGAATGTTCATCTTTTCCTTTGAAAGATTATGTAAAATTTTAATGAGTACTTATAGTTCAAGCTCCTTTGCTATCTGGAGTATCATATTTCAAGGTCTTTGATGCTTTATTGTAGAAGTGGCCTATATCCCAAAGAGATCTTAGAGGAGGGAAAGGGCCCCACATGTGCAAGAATGTTTGTGGCGGCCCTTTTAGTGGTGGCTAGAAACTGGAAACTGAAGGGATGCCCATCAATTGGAGAGTGGCTGAATAAATTATGGTATATGAATGTTATGGAATATTATTGCTCTGTAAGAAACGACCAGCAGGACGATTTCAGAGAGGCCTGGAGTAACTTGCATGAACTGATGCTGAGTGAAACGAGCAGAACCAGGAGATCATCATACACAGCCACCACAGTATTACATGATGATCAATTCTGATGGACATGGCTCTCTGCAATAAAGAATTGTCTCAAACCAGTTCCAATTGTTCACTGAAGAAAACCATATACACCCAGACAGAGGGAAATGAAATATGGACCACAACATAACATTTTCATGATCTCTATTGACATTTGTTTGCATTGTGTTGCCTTTCTCGGATTCTTTTTTGTTTCTTGTAGATAGGATTTTTCTTGCATAACTTCTCAAGCATTTCAACATTATTAGCATGTAGTGGACTTCCTGCCATCTAGGGGAGGGGAGGGGACTGGGGGTAAAATTTGTAATGGAAAGCTTTGTAAAGATAAATGTTGGGGAACTACCCATACATATGTTATACAAATAAAAAGCTTTAATAAAAAAAATTAAAAAAAAAAAAGAAGTGGCTAAGTCCTGTGTAATCCTGACTGTGACTCCTTGATATTTGGATTCTTTTTTCCTGGTTGCTTGGTACAGTTTTGGAATTTGGCTATGATATTCCTTGGAGTTTTCCTTTTGGGATCTTCATCAAGAGGTAATCAATGGATTCAGTAATTATTTTACTCTCTGGTTATAGGATATTAGGTCAGTTTTCATTGATAATTTTTGAAAGATACTTTTTAATCTATTGTTACAAGTTTATCACATATGTTTCTATCTTGTTTTATATGTATGTTATATACATTCAAAAATAATTTTTCCTGATTGGGAAAAGGATACAAAATGAAAAACCCACAATTTTGATAACTCAAAATTGCCAATTATTTTGCAGAACTTTATTATATTGAGAATGCTGAACAAATGCATTAAGCACATTGGGGTTTTAGTTGGGATTTTACATAGCTCACATATTAATTCTTTGATTTTTTTTGCTTTTTCTATTGAATGATTTCAATATTTTAATAAATTTTATAATGCCAAAGTAAAAAAAAAAGAAAGATGATGTGTAGGCTCTTTTTCTTTATCATGGCCTTCAGATAATCCAATAGTTTTAAAATTATCTATCCTGCATCAATTTTCCAGGTCATTTCTTTTATCAGTCAGTTATATTATGTTTTCTTTTATCTTAAACATTCTTTTCATTTTGTTTCACTGATACTTGATATCTTGTAGAGTCATTAGCTTCCACTTGCCCATTCCTAATTTTTAAGAAATTATTTTCTTCAGTTAGTCTTCTTACCACCTTTTTCATTTGTTTAATAATACTTTTAAAGAAATTGTTTTTTCCTCTTGATTGTTTTTTCAATTTGGCCAATTCTATTTTTAAAAAAGTTTTCTTTTTTTGTTTTTCCCCCTCAATAACACATATAGAGACAGTTCCCAATATTCATTTCATAAGATTTTGTATTCCAAATTTTCCTCCCTCTCATCCTTATTCCCCCATACCAAGATAGCAAGAAATCTGCCATAGATTAAATATGTATAGCCTTTGAAAGCATATTTTATATGTGTCATGCTATACAAGAAAAATCAGGCCAAAGGAAGGGAACATAAGAAAGAAAAAAGCAAAAACAAAAACAAATTTTGAAGATGCTATGCTTTAATCAACATTCAATCTTCATAGTTCTCTTTCTGAGTGCAAATGCATGTTTTTTGCCAAGTCTATTGGAACTGATGCATTGCTGGGGAGAACCAAGTCCATCACAGGTGATCATCATATAGTCTTGTTGTTATTTATATTTTCCTAGTTCTTCTCACTTCATTTTTTCTCAGTTCATGTAAGTCGCTCTAGGATTTTCTGAAATGATATTTTTTCATCATTTATTATAGAAAAACAATATTCCAGAGGGGAGTAGCCAAGATGATAATCAGCCTCAACTTTGTGTGACCTCCTCTGACCTTCTCAAACCAACAATAGATAAAGCCTCTAAATTAGTTTTGGAGTGACAAAAACCAAAAATATCTCGTATACAACACATTCCCAGAAGAAGATACCTTGGAAGGACTTCAGAACAGATCTGTTTCAAATGGGTAGGGGGACAGTCTCCCAGACTACAGCACAGGGAGCCAAGGACAAAGAGCTGCGGTGGCAAGTCAGAGCATTGTGGCTTTCATGCACTGGCAAATATTCTGTGAGGCTCTTAGGCTACTTGTCATGGTTGCAAGCAGGTGATAGCAGATTTGCCATAAAAACACCCAAAAGTGAATAAAAAAGCAAATTGTAAGCAACAGAGCACCAGAAGAACTTCACACTTACCTGGGATCACCCAGCACCTAAGTAATTCAGAAATATTGGACCCATGTCAAACTAATGCAACTGTCATTCCTTTGCCTTAAGAGCAGATCTCAACCCTTAAAAATGAACAAAAAAGCAAAAAGAACTCTGAACATAGACAATTTTATACAGAGAGAGGACAGACCTCAAACCCTGAGGTTCCTAAAGGCCAATAAACTCCAGATGAAGTTCCAAAAGGAAATGTGAGTTGGTCCCTATTTCACAAGGCTTTCTTGGAAGATTTCAAAAAGAATCTTAAAAGAAACTTAGAAGAAAAATGAAGAAAGGAAATGGGAACTATACAAGAGGGTATGGAAAAGGAAAAACATAAATTATTTGAAGAAAACTCCTGATGGGAGGCAGGAACAGGGAAGGAAAAGAGAAAAAACATAACTTAGGTAGGGTAAATAAAGTGGCAGGAAATACAGAATTAGTTTTTTTTTTTAACTTTGAATATGCATGGGATGAACTCTCCCATAAAATGGAAGCAGAGAGCAGACAGGATTAAATGCCAGAATTCTACAATATGTGGTTTATACAAAACATTTTTAAAGCAGAGTGATCCACACAGAATGAAGACAAAGCGCTAGAGGAGAATTTATTATGCTTCAGGTGAACTAAAAAAGCAGGGGTGGTGATCCTGATCTCAAATCAAGTAAAAGCAAAGATCTAATTAAAACAATTAAGGAAGGAAACTACATTTGCTAAAGGGTACCCTAGATAATGAAGTAATACCAGAACTAAAAATATATATGTACCAAGTGGGATAACATCCAAATTCCTAGAGGAGAAGTTGAGAGATGCAAGAAGAAAGAGACAACAAAACTATACTAGTGGGGAGTCTCAATCTGACTCTCTTAGAACTAGATAAATTGAACCATTAAATAAATAAAAAAGAAGTGAAAGAGGTAAACAGAACGTTAGAAAAGTTAGGTATGATAGATCTTTGGAGAAAATTGAATGGAGACAGAAAGGAGTTAATTTTTTCTCAGAGCTTCATGGAACCTATACAAAAAACTATGCATTAAGGCATAAAATGCTCAAAATCAAATGTAGAAAGGTAGAATTAGTAAATGCATTTTTTCAGATCACAATGCAAAAAAAAAATCACATGTAATAAAAGGCCAGGGGAAAATAAACCAAAATTTAATTGGTAATTAAATAATCTGATCCCAAAGAATGAATGGACAAAACAGCAAATTACAGACACAATCACTAACTTCATCCAAGAGAATGACAATAATGAGACAACATGCCAAAATTTGTGGGATGCAGCCTAAGTGGTTTTTAGGGGAAATTGTTATCTCTATACAAATAAAATAGAGAAAGAGATCAATGAATTGGTATTACAACTAAAAGAGCTAGAAAAAAGAATAAATATAAACTTTAAGTTAAATACCAAATTTAAAATTCTGAAAATAAAAGGGGATATTAATAAAATTGAAAATAAGAACACTATTGAATTCATAAATAAAACTGAGTTGGTTTTATGAAAAAATGCATAAACCTTTAGTTAGATTGATTAGAAAAAGGAAAGAAGAAAATCAAATTGTTAGTCTCAAAAATGAAAAGGGAGAACTTTCCACCAAAAAAGAGGAAATTATAGAAATAATTAGGAGTTAATGTGCCCAACTATATGTCAATAAATTTGACAATCTAAGTGAAATGGAGGAATATCTACAAAAATATAGGTTGCCCAGGCTAACAAAAGAGGAAATAAACTATTTAAACAGTCCCATTTTATAAAAAGAAATGAAACAAGCTAATAATCAACTCCCTAGAGGGGCGGAGCCAAGATGGCAAACTGCAGACAGCTTTCTCTGTGAACTCCTTTGGGACCTTCCCTCAGACCCAGACAAAGTGAGCCTTTGAACTGGTTTTTGAGTGAGGGCTCCGCCAAACATTTGGACTACAATGCACTTCTATCAAAAATCTACCTTGAAAGAACACCACAGAAGTTTAGCCTCGGGGGAAATCGGCCACTGGTCACAATCACACTCCAGCCAGGGCGGAAGTCAGGGCTGCAATAAAGGGGCGGATTTAAGGCACCCAGGAAACCCCTGGGAGATGCCTGGGACACTTTGCTCTGCTTGCAGGCAGGTGCTTTGACAGATCTGCCTTTGGTAAAGGGTGGATTGAGAGCAGCTGAAAATGTGGTCCTAGTGTGAATCCAGCCCGACCAGCCTCAGATCGGAAGTCAACTCGGGAACCTGCCCCAGGGCAAATACAAATTGTTGCACTTTTCTCTGCTTTTGACCAATATCCCAACTTTAAATCATGAGTAAGAAGCAGAAGAGAGCTCTCACCATAGAAAGCTTTTACGGAGGAAAAATAGAACAGTCCCCAGATCCTGACATTATGAAAACAATCCCAG
>JAJPUD010027095.1:0-15862 GCA_023553655.1 Myrmecobius fasciatus
CCAGCAAATTGGCAGGGACAATAATTGAGAATAGTCAGTGCTAGAGGGACGTGCAAAGACAGGCTCCTTAGCCTGGTGGAAGTGTGAATTGTGGCAGCCCTTCTGGGAAGTAACTTAGAATTATGCTAAGAAAGTATCTCCGTCCTTTAAACTAGAAATGAAAAATACACCTCAGTGCGGTCAAAGACCCACATATACCAAAATATGTACAGTAGCGCTTTTTATTGTAGCAGAAAACTGGTGTTCGTTGATTTTGGAATGCCTAAATAAATTGTACATGGAAGGGAGTGTTATTATGCTATAAGAGATGATGAGACGGTAAAATAGAGGAAGGCATGAGGAGAAATATAAATCGATTATTAAAGCAATGTAAGTAGAAAGAACAAGAAATCAAAACCAAATGCTTGTAGTCTAGTTCTGAAGAAGATTTCCTCCCTTTGCAGAGGTGTTCTATGAGCATGGAATACACATATAATAGCAGTTGGCCAATGTGTTGGTTGGTTGGGGTTAATTTCTTTTTTTCTATTCTATTTTTTTCTTTGTTACAAAAGATGACTCAGTGGGGGAGGGAAGGTAGATCAATATTAGAAATGAACATGATATAAAAAAAATTTATAAAACATTTTTTAAAACAGAAAAAGAATTGAAAACCATCAACATTAGCAAGTGCACAGTTAAGTTTGCAGATGTTTTCAGTCCTGTCTAACTCTTCGTGACCCCTTGTGGGATTTTCTTGGCAAAGATAAGTTAAAACAAAAGGGGGGAGATTGTTTCAAAGAGAAGTCCAGGGTTGAAAGTGCAGCACAGTTTCCCAAACACAGTCTAGCCATCTGGCTTCCTCCTATTGAATCCTGGATCCAACTCCCCGTTCTTTGGCAAGGTCTGTCTAAGTTAGGTGTGCTGCTGGACTAGTTCACTGGGCTAACCTTCCAACTTTTTATCACCATCAGAACAATAGGTATTATTCATCTACTTAGTTTGATTTCTGTTGGTGATTGAGTTGACCTCTTGAGTGATTCTGGAATCTCATTTAGGAGACTCTATGCTTTATTGTTCATTAAATGAAGGAGAATGAGAACTGCTCCCTGCAATATATCTAGGTTTGATGTCATTATTATTTGGAAGTATTAACTGCCTTTTAAAAAAAATATTTTATAATTTATCTTCCCGCTAACTTAGGAAACTTAGGAAAATTTGGCTGGAATAGGATTATATTATATTATAATATTATATTAAAGAAATAAAAAATTTAGGGAATTTAATTCCTTTATAGTGTAGTCCCTTAGAACAAAATATTGTACCCAGGTGAAAGGGTATACGTACAGTTAGTTAGCCAGAGTGTTTGTTTACCTTGGCTGAAGAAAGAAGATCAAGGCTTTGGACTGAGAAGGGCTTGAATTTCAGTGACTTCTCATTTAATAGGATTTAGAATTAGAAAGTACCTAGACTAAAAAAACAAAAACAACAACAAAAACAAACAAACAAAAAAAAACTAGGGTTTTGCCTCAGAGCTGTCTGAATTTAAAGGGGATTGGTCCCTAAGTGTGTGAAGAGGGGCATGCAGGAAGGGTAGGACCATTCCAGGCTCCAGTATCCAACATTTCATGGCATATAATAAGTGCTTGATTACTGCTCTGTCTACTTTTCTGTCTCTGTCTTGTCTGACAAGACCCTTCTATCAGGTTCTAAGGGAATTCTGTTAGGAATTTCCTCTTCCCTTCTTCTTGAATGGAGTGCCTCCCACCAGATCCAAGACCAGTGGCCCCCAATCTTTGTCTTCTTCCACCAAGTGGTGGATTTATGAGCAAGTCCCTAGCCATCGGTTCTTGACCATTAGGGTCTCATTTTGGGGCACTGCCCCATGAAGAAGAACTTCTTCTACCTCATACCCCTCCCTCACAGACCTTTTGGTTCAAAGACACTGACCTCCTTGCACTTTCACAAATCAGACACTCCATTTGTGGTCTCAGGGCATTTTCTCTGGCTGTCCCCCAGGCCTGGAATTTTCTCCCTTCTCGCCTCTGCCTCCTGCTTTTTCACCTAAAACCTCATCTTCTGCTGGAACTCTTTCTTAACCCTTTTCTTTATATTCCTAGGATATATTCTGTCCTGTGCAGACCTAGTTTGTACATATTTATTTGCTTGTTTTCCCCATTAGCTTGTGAGATCCTTTAGAGCAGGGACTGTGTTTTGTTTCCTTTTGTTTCCCAGAGTGTCTGGAATGTAATAATGCTTATTGACTGTCAGGGATGTTCTCCAGAGCCACCTGCCCTAGCCATTCATAAGCTAATTAGCACTTATTACTGGATTTTCTGATTCCAAATTTTGTGTTCTTTTCACTGTGCCATGCTGATTTTATTCTGCTGTGTGTGTTTTTTGTTTGTTTGTTTGTTTTCCATCTATAAGCAAGAGTGGGAGTGGAGTAGAGGGGTCATAGGACTTTTTACCCTAATGAAAAATCCCACAGAGGAGAAGAAAAGTGAGAGAGAAACAAAAGCATTGACTTACAAAGTCAAGGAATAGAAACGCCTCAAGTCACTAATAAGAAGAAAAATAAAAATTAAGCAAACTCTGAAACTTTACTTCACACCCATCAGCCTGGCAAAGATGACAAAAGAAAAAAATGGCAGATATTGGAGAGGCTAAAGACTGGCACATTGACTTCCTGTTGGTGTATTGGTGAACTAGCTCAACCATTCTGGAAATCAAAATAAAATTATATTGGAAAAGTTGCCAGACTGTACCTATTCAGCAATACCACAACATATTTACATACAAATCTATGAGTATGTGTTGTATATAAGTGTGTATATTATACAGATCTACATATATATTTATATTTATGTATGTATATATATATATAGCATAGGGAAAGAGTCATGTTACAAAACAGGTGCCTTAAAACATAGAATATCAGAGCTCTGGAGGCTCTTGGAATATTGAATAGTGTATCAGAGCAAGAAGGAGCTATAGCAATCATCTGATCCATTTCCTCTTTTTTATATAGCTAGAAAACAAAACAGAAACTGGAAGGTGAAGGGTGTAACTAGGTGCCAGATTAGGATTTGAATTCAAGTCCCTATACTACTGCCCCACTTTTCTTGGCCCTGCTTTATTATTCCTCCACAAATATTCTCCTCCTCCCCATTTTTTCTTTCTTCACAATGACCTCACGAGTCCCACCCTCTTTTTCTTTTTTAGCCTTAATTTAAAAGTAATCATTCCATATACAGAGTAAGGAGTAGATTATTTGTTTTTTCTCGAGAAAAAGACAGTCTATCTTACGCTTGCCAAAGACCAGAAATTCATTCTCAAGGGTCTTCCTCAATCCCCCAATAAGACAGTTCAGGTCTCTTTCCAGCATGTCATCTGGAACAGTTTTCCTTCCTTCTCCTTCCTCCTGCCCCTCTCCTCTCTGGCTAGCAAGACAGAAAGTTCTGATCTCTCCACTCTCAACCTGCTTAATGTCCCCCCTGGGCCAAGACCTTGGGGGACGCCAGCTAACCTGAAGCACCTAACAACTGCACCAGCCTGAGGGGAAATGGCAAGAGATTTCTCTCTCCACTGCAGGAAAGGGGGCCTGGGAAATGGTGGAGCAGATTTCTACTGTTTTCTTACAGGCATATATAGCACATTAGAGCTGGAAGTGACCTTGGAAAACAATATTAGTGCTGGAAGAAGCCTTGGGATATAAAATGTTAGTGTTGCAAGGGAACTAAGAGACCATTTGGAGATCATTGTTCATTGGTTGAATCTTAATCTGAGTTTCCTGAATGTGTTTTTATTAATGTGTGTGTGTGTGTGTATGTGTGTGTGTGTGTACACCCATCAACCTGGCAAGGATGACAAAAGACAAAAGTGACAGATATTGGAGAGAGTAAGTTAATGTCCTGTTGGTGCATCTGTGAATTGGCTCATTCAGGAAAGCGAATTAAAATTATATCAGAAAACTTGCAAGATTGTATCTATCCAGCAATACACATGTATATGTGTGTATACATAAGTGGTTCAATAGATACACTATAATGGAGGGTAATTCGTGTAGTTATTCATTTTATCCATTTAAAAGTATGGTCTTTTGGTCTTTAGGCTTCACCAAAAGGTCTATGACACACAAAGACAGTCCAGCTGTACTCTAGTCCAAGGTTCCTGAGTTTACAGATGGGGAAATTGAAGCTTAGAGTGGAATTAGCTGCCCTATGTCTCTTTATGTCCTCAGGTTCAAGGAGTTTAAATCAAGGCAAGACCTCATAAAGAAAAAAAATAGAGGCTAAGTCTCTTTAGTTTTATGGCTCTAATAAGGCCCCACATGAAGGTGGGTCTTGGAGGCCAATAGTGTCAGATTCCAAGAGATTTGGGGGCCATTCCACTGTAGGTAAGGATCCCTGTGGGCCACATATTGATTGAAGCAAAGGATGATCAATACTTTTAGAGAAGAGACTTGTTCAGGCCCCATTTGGACCAGATGATCTCTAAGGTCCCTTCTGTGCCCAGGGTTTTATGTCGGTCAGTCAGCCAGTCAATAAACATATTAATTTCCTATTAAGTGTCAGACAGTGCTTTATGATCCTGTGATTTCTGATTCTAAGAACCAGTCATGAAGTTAGTCTAAGTTAGACATGATCTGGGAGAGAAGGGGAGACAGCATGAGCTGTTCTTGGAGTGATGGAGAGGTGAAATCAATAGAACTTGGCAATTCACTGGATGGGGGCTTGCTCTGAGCTAGTGAGCCTCGGTTTCTTGAAGGGGAAGGAACTTGACTTTTGGCTTCTATTTCCTCCTCCCTCTGAGAGACTGTGTGTCCCTTTAAGAACTCCTGTGTGAAACACGTCCACCTTTCAATCAAGGATCACTCTCAAGGTTCAGAGCAGGACTTCTTACCCTGGAATCTAAGACCTCCCAAGGGAAGCAGGGCTGGATTTCAGGAGTCCATGATTTTCATTGTCCTTTAACTAAAATTTAACATTTCCTTCAATATGAGAAAGACTTCACCAGGTCAGTTTTTGAGCTGAGTCATTTTATAGATGAGGCAATCAGCCTTGCTCAAGGTCATATCAGTGTCAGAGGTGGGACTCATGTCTCCAAAGCGGATGAACTTTCCAAGTTCCATGGTGGCTAGTGGGAGGAGGGGCAGATACATCCCTTTCTGGATTTTGAGTTCGAGGCACTAACAGGACATTTATCCGGTGCTGTCCAGCAGGCAATTAGAGATGTGGAATTAGGCAGAGATTAGGGATGGATATGTGCTGAGGTCTGAATCCTTTGCATAGGGATAATAATTGAACCCGTGGGAGTAGATGAGATCACTAAGGAAAAAGTGGAGACAGAGACAAGAAAAATGCCTAGACAAGATTGGAAGGGGACACTCACTCCCACTTGTAAATTTAATAGAACAGGAGGTGGGAGGAAGCATTAAAGGAGACAAGGAAAAGAATGGTCAGAAAGGAGTAGCTGGAGAGAACAGGGTTGCAGTAATCCAAATGGGGATCATCTAAGGTAAACTTTGTCTCTGCGGGCTTTCTCTTATGCAGCCTATTGACAAGAAGATACGCTCGTTTTTAATATTAGCTTTAATCTAAACATAATTTTAGGAAAGTAAATATGTTGCCAGGAGACCGTCATCTGATGCATTCAGGGCTCAAACAGAAATGAATAATGTTTGGAATAGTTTCTGCTTTATACCTATAGGATCATGGGGTTTTGAGCCAGAAGGAATTGCAGAGAACATCTAGTACAAATTCCCAGTTTTCTGAGTGAATAAATTAGTCCAGAGAAGAGAAGTGAGTTGTCACATCAAGGCTAGAATGAAAACCAGGGCCTCCAACTCCAGTCTAGTGCTTTTGCTGCTATACAATAGCTAGAATCTGGTCACCCATTCTCAGCATATGGGATGCAGAGGTTCAGAATAAGACAAAGGGCAGCCACCTCACTAAGCTTCCATTCTATGTTTCATCCCTCACTTCTGGTATGTATGAAATTTAAAATGACTGAATTTGAAAATGACTAATCTCACAATTGGGTGAGCTCCTAGAGGCCATCTTTTTCTTTTTTTTTATTAAAGCTTTTTATTTGTATAATATATGTATGGGTAGTTCCCCAGCATTGATCTTTACAAAGCTTTCCATTACAAATTTTACCCCCAGTCCCCTCCCCTAGATGGCAGGAAGTCCACTACATGTTAATAATGTTGAAATGCTTGAGAAGTTATGCAAGAAAAATCCTATCTACAAGAAAAAAAAAAAGAATCAGAGAAAGGCAACACAATGCAAGCAAATGTCAATAGAGATCATGAAAATGTTATGTTATGGTCCATATTTCATATCCCTCTCTCTGGGTGTATATGGTTTTCTTCAGTGAACAATTGGAACTGGTTTGAGACAATTCTTTGTTGCAGAGAGCCATGTCCATCAGAATTGATCATCATGTAATACTGTTGTTGCTGTGTATGATGATCTGGTTCTGCTTGTTTCACTCAGCGTCAGTTCATGCAAGTCCCTCCAGGCCTCTCTGAAATCGTCCTGCTGGTCGTTTCGAGGCCATCTTTTTCAATGCAATAAACAGCACACAAATCCCTCCCTACAATATCTCCAACAAGTGATCGTCCAGTTCCCACTTGAAACCTCATAGATGGAAAGCTCACCACTTCCTGTAGCATCACACATTATTTTCAGAAATCTCTTATTGTGAGGAAATTTTCCCTTATATTGAACTGAAATATTGAGATTTCCGATCTTTGGAACTTCTGCACATTGACCACAATTTTAGAAAACAATTCTAAAGGGATGCTTCAAAATTGTTTCCAGCAATTGTAGCATCATTGGAATTAGTTACAGCTTTCCAAGGGACTTTCAAGAATAACGACCGTTTGAATGTATAAGTTCTGCTCTATTTTTCAAGTCTTTTTTTCTTTTTAATCTTTTTACTTCATATTTCATGGGATCACAGAGTTGGAAAGAATCTTAAAGGCCAGAATCTAGTTTAATCCTCTAACCTATATATTGGTCTCCTCTATAGCATCCTTGAAAAATAGTTGCATTAGTTTCTCAATGCAGCGGTTAGATGGCAAAGCAGCTAGTGTGCCATGTGCAATCTCAGACACTTACTAGCTATGTGACTCTTGGTAAATCATTTAGCCCTTTTTGCCTCAGTTTCCTCATCTGTAAAATGAACTGGAGAAGGAAATGACAAACCACTTCATTATATTTGCCAAAAAAACCCTCCCACAAAAGGGGTTCACAAAGAGTAGGACATGGCAGAAAATGACCAGAAAAACAACAAATCTTATCAGTGATGAGAAACCCAATACTTCAGGAGGCAACCAACTCCAGTGTCAGATAATTCCATTTGTTAGAAAGTATTTCCATAGATGGAATAGAAATTTGTTTCCCTATAAAGTGTCACCCATTAATCCTAATTCTGCCCTCTAAGACCAAGTAGAACATATTTGTTCCCTAATACTTCATTTAGATTAGAAATGAATACCCATCACTTATATAGTGCTTTGCAGTTTGCAAGGTACTTTACATATGTAATCATCTCATTAGATCCTCACAGCAATCTGTGAGTTAAGTACCATTATTATCCTCATTTGATGAGGAAGCTTGTGACTTGCCTATGGTCACACAGTAGTATATGAGGCAGGATTTGAACCAAGGTTTTCCTGATTTTTAAGTCTAGAGTTCTCCATTCTTCTCTAGCCCTTCAAGTATTTGAAGACCACAATTTTTCCTTCCCCTCCCCATCACCACCTTTGTTTGGGGTCTTCTATTCCTTGAGCAACATGGTATAGTAGGAGAAACAGTGGATTTACAGACAGTCAGGAAAGGCACGAGTTTGAATTCCATCTCACACGTTTTATGAGTCCTACCATGTCAAATCATCTATGGTTTTGAGCCTGCCATTTCTTACGTGTGAGATGATCAGTGGAGTAACTCTCCCAGGGTTATTGTAAATGCCATGCCATGTGCAGAGCTGTTTGCAAACCTTGAAGCTCCATCTAAACCTCAGTTATTATTATAGCCTGGGTGTGGTGCTGACTCCCAGCTCTCCCAGGGCCAGCTTGTCCGAGTCCCCTATAGCCTCAATCACTGAATGGCTATTTCCTCAGTCAAATTGAGACCAGTTAAGAGACCTTAGCCTAAAAAAGGCCCGGGTCTCCCCCTGCATCTGGGACCATCTCCAGTCGTCCTGATCTCTGTCTGACCACTGCACCCAGATGGGAGGGAGGGAATCCAATTCATTTGCATGTTATGGTATCACCTCCCTGAGGTCATGGTCCTCTTGGAGAAAGAAGGGCAAACAAGAACAACTCACTCTGACGTGGCCAGTGGTTTCCTCAGAGGAGCAGCCATGAGCCTGCTACTCTAACTCTCCAGATTCTCAAGGCAACCTTGTGGGAGATGTAGCTCCACCACTGGATTTCTGATGACCAATACTCATTTACTCTTAAGTTACTGAAAAGCCAAAGCAAATTTGCTCATAATTTGCTCATAAACTCTCCCCCTGATGTATGTAGAGTCCTTAGGGAGAATGGACATACAGCTAAAATCCCAGACTAGTAGAACAGCCATGGAGGGAACACACATAGCCATGTCTACTCATAACTCAAAAACTGTAGACTTTCATATACTTTTCCTGCCTTTAGAGTTGTCCATAAAAATTCTCAGATGAGCATGATCTTTGGGCCAAAAGATTCTCTCACGGCTGAGCTAAGCTGCTCTGGTCTGGTCCATAACATGCTTGCCTAACATCTCACTGGGCACAGCATCTCAGCCAGGCTGGCTGACTGGCCACATGACTTCTCTGTTCTCTGAGTCTGTTCTCCATCTGGACTAACTCTGTAACAGCAGTCTTAATATTCATCACTGCCAGCTTTGGGCTTAGCTGCTACCTTCCTTCTTTTGGGAAAAGACAACGAGATCCAGCTGATCACTGTGCTTCCTAAAAAGGGACCTAGAATTGGCTACAGTATTCCATTCATTTCAGCAAATGCTTCTTAAATACCTATTGTGTGTAAGTCAAGATCCTGGGTCAGTTACTGAGAAAGAATCAGCAAAAAGCTGCATGGGACTTGGTCTTAAGATGTTTATGGTCTAATAAAGGAAAGAAGTAAATACACAAAAAATAAAACAAAACACCTATTGTATAAGGGAAAGGGTGATAAGTGGAAAAGAGATATCCAGGCAAAGTGCTCTGAAAAATTTAAGAGGGAGAGATCATTTTCACCTGGGAGGTAAAGGAAAGTTTCATGAAGAAAGAAGCATCAGCACTGAGTCTTCAACAAATGGAGGTGAAGGGGAAGGGGGGAGAGCAGTGTCCATTTCGGGCCTAAGGGCTGTCATGAATGAATCATGAGACGGGAAGGAAATGGAAAGTAGCCCAGCTTGGTGAAAACACAGAGAAAATGAAGAGGAGTAGAATGAGATAAGGCCATACAGATGGATCGGTGCCAGATTGGGGGAGGCCTTGACAATAGGCAGGCAGTTGAGTTAGTATTTATTAAGTACCTACTACGGCTATGCTAAGGATGGGGATACAAAGAAAGGCAAAAGATAGTTTTTGCTCTCAGGGAAGCACATTCTAATGGGGCAACAACTTGCTAAAAACTATGTGCAAACAAGAGAGAGAGAGAGGATAAATTGGAGATAATCAACAGGTGAAAGAAGCAGGTTTGGGAAAGGTCTCCTATTGAAGGTGGGATTTTAGGCAATAGGAAACTACTGACGGTATATGAAGAAAGGCTTCATGTGATGACAGTGATGGGTTAGAAAGATTACTTAGGTTGCCATGGGGAGGATAGACTAGGGACAGGACACCCTAGAATCATGAAGACCAGTGGGGAGGTTGTCTGAATTGTTCAGGCAAGAAGTAAGAGCCTGGGAGCAGCTAGGTGGCGCAGTGGATAGAGCACCAACCCTGAAATCAGGAGGACCTGAGTTCAAATCTGCTCTCAGACACTTAACATTCCCTAGCTGTGTGACCCTGGGCAAGTCACTTAACCCTAATTGCCTCAGCAAAAAAAGCAAAAAAAAAAAAAAAAAAGAAAGAAAGAAGAGCCTGAACAAAACTAATGGCAATGGAGAGGTCTAAGCAAGCCAGTGTAGTCTTTCTTCCAAATCACAATGATAATAGAATGATAAGAGCTGACATTTGTGCAAACCAAGGTTTAGCAAGCACTTTACACACTCCCTTGGTCCTCACAACAGCCCTGTGTAGTCAGCATCCCAGTTATGATCCATTTTCTGGAAGAGAAAAATAAAGCCTAGAGAGATTAATAGATGTGTCCAAGGTCCCACAGCCAGTAAATGTTGAAATTAGGATTTGGATCCAGTCTCCTGATTCCAAGTTCAGGGCTCCTCCCACTAGAACAATTGTCTCAACAGCACTGTTATCTTTTCAGTAGAAGAGTGAGAGCTTTCCCAAGTCAAGGTCTGGAAGGGAGGACTGCCTGGTTCGTACCTTGCTTAGGTCAAGGTACTGCTTAGGTCAGTGACCCATACTTCCACTTGGGTGCTTCAGCTTCCCCTCCTGTAAAATGGAAGAAGTAAAAATGCCCCTTTGATGGGAGCATCATAAGCTTTAACTCATCTGAGTTTATAGAGCAGTTGGGGTGAAAAGGAACCTGGAAATACAAATCATTTCTCTTCCTCACAGGGAATAAAGAAGCTGAAAACACCCTTCGAACAATGTAATCTTGTGGGCAGAACGTTGCCTTTGAACTAACCCATAAAACAAGCTGGCTTCCTTTTATTTATTGCTTGCTTGGTCTCAGTCTCTTTCTTAACCCAATAAAGACAGAAACATCACACAGTGGTTACTTGTCAGTTTTATATGGCAGTTTTCAATCAAAGAACTTAAATCTCTTAATAAACTATAATTGTTTTCTGCAACACCCCATTATTATCCCCATTTTTGATTACAGAATGTCAGAACTGTAAGGGACCCTAGAAGACAGAAAAAAAAAAAAACCTGAGTACAAACCTTGTATCTTAGATGGGAAAACTAAGACCCAGAAAAACAAAGGAATTTGCCCAACATTAACTATTCAAATCAGTTTCTTCCACTTGAAAAATCCTTACACCGATTTCCTCTTAACATTTTTTTCCTTTTAAAAATCTTTAGAAACTATAGACTAAGAGAGCCAAACGATTGTTCCCTTATGGGAGACCATTAGACGCAGACTTCTGCATCCACTCTTTTCAACTGAGAACATGGGAGAATTCTGCTAAGTGAATATTTTGAATGTCAATCCAACCCAGGAGTACATTGTTTGGAGAGAATTTTATTAACTCTTCCAGGCAATAAGAGTAAAGTCGTAGAATCTTAAATTAGGAAGCACCTTGGATGTCATGGTGGTGATAGCTTTCCTTGATGTAGTTCCTTAACAATCTTTGCAGACAGTTTAGTGGAATCATGTACTAGATGAGAAATCAGGAGATGATTTGAATACTGACTCCATTATTTTAATTATATGTGGCCCTACCCAGGCAAGTCATTTCTTTCCTTGATGCCTCAGTTTCTTCCAATGTAATATGAGCAGGTTGATCTAGATGATCTGTGGAAACTTTCTAGCCTAAAATTTTATGATCTTCTCAAAAAACAAACAAATTTTGTAATCCTCTGAACTCAATAAGAAAATATTTTACAGTTGGGGAACCTGGGGAATCTGAGGCCTAGAGAACAAAAGTGACATACATAGCTAGCAAATGAATTAAGACTAGAACCAAAGTTTGGTCTCCAAGACCAGTTTTCTCATTATTACAAAATAACTAATAAGCTAAAATAATAATGAATATTCAGGTATAAATATTGTTTTTAGGTGGGTTTTTTCTATGTAACCTTTGCTTCATATTTTTGAGACAGGGCCCTCCCCCAAAAACTCCCCTGATACCAAACTAGGATATTTGGTCTAGTTCCTGTATGAGGCAGAAATCCTACTTATAATCTTTCAGGAAGTGGTCATTTATTGTCTATCAATACACCTCTAGTGAAAGGGTAATTCTCAATCTTTTGAGAGAGTCCATTTTATTTTCTTTCTTTCTTTCTTTTTTTTTTTTTTTTTTTGCTGAGGCAATTGGGGTTAAGTGACTTGCCCAGGGTCACACAGCTAAGAAATGTTAAGTGTCCTCCTGACTTCAGGCCTAGTGCTCTAGCCACAGCACCACCCAGCTGCCCCAGTTCATTTCAATTTTAAACCACTGTTGGACTGACTATAGCTAGAGAAGCAGCATTTAGTGGCTTTTTATTCAGTTTTTGTTTTTGCTTCACAAATACTCCTCTGATAACCCATGGTAATCTTGAAGCACCAGTCACGTTCCACTTACAATCTGTTGTTGTAAGTGTGGAGAGCAAGACTCTTTAAGTACCTTAACTGCAGCATAGTTTTGGTTTTTGCTGTATTGAGAATGAAAGAGCTATGATTAGTGATCCTGCAAATGAAGGTCTTGAAGGAAGAGTAATAACAATCCATGGTATTGTTTCTAACTCTATGTCCATAGATGAGTGTCACTTCTCTCCTCTGAGCCTCAGTTTTCTAGTTTATAAAATTAAGATAACAATACTTGCATTTCTTACACCATAGAGTTGTTGCAAAGAAATCAGTTTCAAATGTTCCAAGCTATCCTGGTGGTCATTATTACTTAATAGTTATAAGTCACTTTACACACGCTCTCTGTACTCTCACAATATCCCTGCCTCCATGAGCAGTTGTGTACCGTTTTAGAGCACTTAGAAGAGTGGGTAAAATTGGTTTCCTGATATGCCCAAAGGCAATGAGAAGCATTGTATCATGGGGCTTGAGTTCATCTTGTCTTATTGGGACCATGGGGAACCTAAGCCAAAAGTCTGCCATGAAGAAAACTATAGCTTTTGCACCAACACCTATTACAGAGGGTGAGGAGCTTGGTAAGATGCTCCGAACAAGCCAGTGTATGCATTCACAATTGCTGATTTCATTGCAGAGATAGAGAACCATAATTCCATTTCCTAAGAGGGCCTTTTCCTGCTTGCAAGAAGCAGAGAGACAACAGTGTACCACCCAGAACCTTGTCTGGCCTTTTCCTAATGGCAGTGGATGGAGAATTATCCTTTTCCCTCCACCTTTCTCCTGTCCTAGTCCCTTTCTGCCTACAGGGTAAAGAGAAAATGCCCTTCCATTGGTCTCATTCTGAAACCAAACCCCGAGGGCATTGAGAACCCAGCTGAACTCGTGCACCAGTGATGGACATATTCCAGCCCAGTCACTATGCAGACCCCACTCTCCATTCTCCACTAACCAGTCCCTTATTCTCGTCTTCCTTCACCACAGCCCCAGGGTCTTGCCCTAAGGTTCCCCCTGCACTGAGCTCTCTGGAATGCTTGTTCCATAAATAATAATTTGCCTTTCTCTCTGTTCTCGGCTCCTCCTTGGCCTCCCTTTCCACTCTGGTTGTCCTTCCATTCATTCCCCTGTCTCTGTAACCCCACCAGTTCACTGACTGAGGTGGGGAGTTGGAACACTGCTTGCTTCCCTTTGTCCTTCCAAACCCATCCCCTACCATCTTTCCTCAGGAGCCACGGCTCTCTCAGCCCCCATTCCCCTCCAGTCTGCTCTCTGCTGACTTTTCAGACATTCTTCCTCTGCAGACACAGGTTCAGGGCCTTGTCTTCCCCATGCTCTCCTCCCTACCTCTGCTCTCACACAAGGGGACTGCAGCCCCCTCCTGCTCTCCATCCCAGAAATGGTCACTCTCTAGATCTTGGTAGTGCCCCTTCCCTGTCTATACTCTGAAAGGCCCTTCTCTGATCATCATCAGCTCTGATCCCCCCTCCATCTTGTGTGACTAATGCTCTTCTTCATCCTTTGATTCCCTCAAACCTCTGCTGGCCACACTCCCTCCTCTACCTTGACAGCTGGGTGGTTAACTCCCTGGACATGTCTTCCTCCTGCCCCTCGGGTCCCGTTGCCAGTCTGGCCATGCTAGGCCCCTGTACTGGATCACTTCCCCGTCTGCTGCCTTTACGCCTCTCCTGTGCTGCTGGAGCAGGCTGTCCTGGCGGACTCCCCCACAGATGGACGGAACATGACTGTGGGGAAGCCATCCTCTGCAGAGCCCTCTCCCACTGGCTCATCCCTCTGCCATCTTCCCAGCTGAGAATTCTCCCTCATCTCTTAGAGAAGACAACTGACGCCCTTCCTGAAGGGCTCCTTCCTCTACCTGCTCCCCATTTCACATCCCTTCCTGGTCTCCCCTCCTTACCAAGGCAAGTACCTGCTGCCCTCCCTGCCAGCTTCCAGCAGATTGCCCCCTCTCCTCTCTGCTCTCTCCCTAGTCTTCAGTCTCCTCTTGTCTCCTGGCTGCCAGCAGCCCCCCATGGTTCCACAGCTCTTCTTGAGAAGGCCGTCCTTCTACAGCAGGTGCCCAGAAGTTTGTTTTCTACAGTCCGGCTGCCAACCTCATCACTGGGCTCCTCTCTCTAGCCTCTGGTGCTGTGATCACAGGCTTTTCTCTCCAGGTTTCCATGACCCTGCTGCCCAGGTCTCCCACTCCTGCTCAGTTTCTTTTCCTGGACCTTTGGCCATAGCTTCAATGATGGGTGCTCTCCAAGGTTCTTTCCTGGCCTCTCTTCTCTTCCCTCTCTCTCCTACTTCTCAGTGATGATTAGCTCCCAGATTCAGTTCATCTCTATGCTGATGATTCTCAGCTGTACTTATCCTGCCCTTGTCTCTCTCCTGACCTCCTTGAATTTCCAAGTGCTTTTCAGACACCTAGAACTGATCATAAGCTTACTGTGTCCAAAACCAAATTTAGTGTCTTCCCCCCGAAACCTTCCCTCTACCCAATATCCCTGATACTAATGAGAACACCCCCATCTTCCCAGTCTCCTCCCAGGCATCTCAAAACCCCAATGTTATTTCAGCTCTTGACTCTCTCTAGCCTCCCTCCCTGTTGCCAAGGCCCCTGATCTCACCTTTGTAATGTCCCCCACATGTGTCCTCTTCTTGTCTCTGACACCGCCACCATTGGTCTGGATCTTTGTCCCATTATGCCTGGACCATTAGACTGGCCTCTCCTTGGTCTTTGTGCCACAAGTCTCTCCACTTGGCTATCAAAAGCATCATCCACAAGCATAGATCTGACCTCATCACCCCCTACTCCATAAGCTCTCTTTTTATTCTTTATTACAAAGGATGATTCTTGAGGAAGAAGGATAAGGGAAAGGAATGTATTGGGAAATGGAGATGATTGAAAAAACAAAAGATATAAATAAAAAAAGATAAAATAAGGTAAAACATCTCCAACCTGACCTATTGCCTTAGGATTACATATAAAGTCCTGTGTTTAGTGTTCAAAGCTCTTCACAACATGGTTGCTTTTTGATAAAACACGGTCACCTTCCACTTTTCCAGACTTCATACATCTTATTCTCTCTCCTTGTGATCCAGACCCTGGCTTCCTTGCCATTCTTCATATGTGACACTCCAATTCCTGACTTCACTGTCATTTTCCCATGTCTAGAATTCACTCCCTTCTCATCTCCACCTCCAGGCTTCTTTGGCTTCCTTCAAATCCCAGCTAAAATCCTCCTTCCCACAAGAAATTTGCCCTCATTTTCCTAAAGGCTAGAGCCTTCCCTCTTGATTATCTCCAGTTGAGCTTGTATAGAACTTGCTTGTGCAGGATTCTTTGTGATTTTTCTCCCTGATTAGATTGTAAGCCCCTGTGGATAGAGAATGGCTTAGCCTTTCTTTGTTCCTCAGCTCTTAGCACAGTGACTGGCACAGAGTAGGTGTTTAATAAATATTAATTGATTGATTGACTGACATTGGGAAGGATAGTATAATATAGGTTGAAAACTGTGGTTTGCTAATTAAAAAAGGGGA
>JAJPUD010027098.1:0-15857 GCA_023553655.1 Myrmecobius fasciatus
AGGGGACTGGGGGTAAAATTTGTATTGGAAAGCTTTGTAAAGATCAATGTTGGGGAACTACCCATACATATATTATACAAATAAAAAGATTAATACAAAAAAAACAATTAGAGCTATCAAAATATGGAAAGGGCCTTTAGTCATACTAGATTCTCTCTCACTAAAAGTTTTTAAGCAAAACTTAAATTATCACTAACTAGGTTTTTTGGATTCTTATCAAGATACAAATTGAAGTAGATGACCTTTGAGATCCAGATTCTATGAATCTATGGTCTAAGACCTTGTGATGCACATGCTAACCAAAAGAAAGCAAATACTGTGTTCATCTAGAGAGCTTTCATAGATTTTTTTTGAAGAACAAATAAAATAATGCATGTGAAATTTCTTTTAAAAGTAAAAAAATGCAAGCAAATCATTTAAATTCTTCCTCTCATTCTGTCCCCTTTCATGTAATTTAGCTCATTATTTTATATACAAGGGCAGTCTGGTGGTAGAGTGGCTAGAGCACTGGGCTTAGAAGAAGGAAGACTCATCTTCATGAATTCAACTATGGCCTTGGACATTTATTTGCTGTATGACTCTGGGCAAGTCATTTACCATCATTTGCTTCAGTTTCCTCATTTGTAAATTGAGCTGGAGAAGAAAATGGCAAACCTTTCTAGGATCTTTATCAAATGGAATCACAAAGAGTTAGACCTGAGTGAAAAGCAACCAAACATCATCATCATTTTATCTCTACTACTTCACTTGATCCTTACAATAATATTGTTATGTAGGAAGCTCAAGAATTATTACTCTTGGAGGCAGCTAGGTGGCACAGTGGATAGAATACCAGCCCTGAAGTCAGGAGGACCTGAGTTCAAATCTGGCCTCAGATCACTTAACACTTCCTAGTTGTGTGACCCTGGGCAAGTCACTTAACCCCAATTGCCTCAGGAAAAAAAAAAGAATTGTTATTCTTATTTTACATATTAGAAACTTAGGTGAAGTTGCCTAGGGACATACAGTTGGTTAGTTTTAGAGTGGTATTAGAGTTCAGGTTTCTTGACTCTAATCATAAAGTTATAGATTAAAAACTGGCATGGACTTTAGTAATACAGCTCCTTTCATTCATTCATTTATTAAATCCCTTTTAAGTCCCAGGTACCATGCTAAATTCTGGATCTGGGTACACAAAAAAAATCAAGACAATACCTGACCTCAAGGAGATTACAATCTAATCCTTTCTTTTGTATATGAGGCAACTGAAATCTCAAGGCAAAAGGACTTTTCTAAAGTTATAGATTATACACATAGGTAAGTGGTAGAAATAAAATGAGCCCAGGTTTTTTTCTTTAAACACAGCACTTTCTGTACTAAAATATTTTTTCTACTGTACTACAGTTGCTATTAATAGTTGGGCTTCTTTTTTTCTCTCCCAATTATTTTTGTGGGTATCTTTTTTCCTGGTCTACATACATTTTTTTCATTCAACTATCATTTTTATGCAAATGATTCCCAGATCTATATATGCAATCCTAAACTCTCTTTTTCAAAACAGAAATCAATATATTTTCAAATTCTCCTTTCTTCCAAAATTTTCTATTACTGTGAAGGGCACCAATAAATTAATCAAGCTGCAAATGTTTGTCAAGCACCTACTATATGTTGCTGGCACTGTGCTGAGAGCTGATGATTTACACCCCAAACCTTTGTGTCATCTTCCTCTTCATTCACATTCACTCCATATATTCACTTTTTGTCAGATCTCATTGCTTCTACCTTACAACATCTTTATCCTCTTCTCTATAGTCATACAGCTAATACAACTATCACCTTATCGATGACCTTAATCACTTCTCATTGAACTACTGAACTAGGCTTTTTAATTAGTCTCCTGGTGTCCAGTTTCTCCTCCTTCCATTTTCCAATCAATTACACAGGTCTGACCATATCACCATTCTACTCAATAAATTGTAGTTTATTATTATAGAAATATATATTTTCAGAATTAATTAAATCTGAGTTGAAAGGGGTCTCAGAGGTCATTCTATTCTCCAATGTCTACAGGTGATCATCCTTTCAGTGATGAAGGATCTTTCACCCCTTGCCACCAAAGCAATCTGTTCCACAGATCTAATAATAATGACATGGAATGATGTAGTACAGGAATTTTAAAAGGATTATTCAAATCAATACTGACTACCAATGATTCACTGCTTCCCTTTCTAAGTCAGAAGAGTTTTTCTGCTTGACTCCCAAGGACAGAACTAGTATCATTCAACAAAAACTAACCTTCTCCTACTTAAAATGCTAAGATCATAAATGTTGATCTGAAAAAGAACATTGACACCTCCTATTCCATTCTTAATCATTTAACAGATGCCTAACAGAGGCCCCAAATTACATGACTTGGTTGTGAGTGAAAGTGTCAGGATTCAAAGTGAATTCCTCTAATTTCAGAAACAATATATTATGCCATCAAGAGTGGGGCAAGTTCTTAATTCCGAGACCAAGATCACCAAATATAATACTTTTTTCATGTGACAGTTCCCATCTATATCTTCTCTTTTACAGGTTTAACACCCTCAGTTCCTTCAATTGATCTTCATATAGTAATGATTTCAAGATACTTCATCAACCTTATTCTAATTTGTTTGTAAATTTCCTTTCTAAAATATACCATCTAGAGCTCAACCTTTTGCTACAAATGTGGTTGAAGATAGTATGATAGACAGTATTATACTTTTTAAAAATAATGGCAGAAGTTTTAAATTAGCTTTTCATGCTATCATGTCATATATTGACTCATACTGAGCTTGAAATCCATGAAAATCTCCAGATATTTTTTCACCTAAACTGCTGCCCAGCTATATTTCTCATATATATATGTATATATATATATGTTGTTGATTTTTAAAAAATCTTGTAAGGCTTTTAAAAAAAATATAAGACTTTACATTTGTCACAATTGTGCAGTATTAAATGCTATTAGACTGAATCCATTTTCCTATCTTAAGAGTTGAAAGCACCACAATTTTGTCATTCTCTCCCAACTTCATATTTTCATATATGATATGGACCCTGTATATAGGATAGATACATATTGGCATACGTACCCTAAATGGCATATGCAATGGAATTGAACTTGTTCTTTCAGATCCTTGAGAGCAGAATTAGAATCACAGGATCTGGAATGCTAAGTGGCTAACTTAGTGATAATAGGAAGGAAAACTTCCCATCAATAGATAAAACTAGAATGGACTGACTCAAGAAGAAATAACATCGTATGGCCATTATTTGTTATGACTGGCTTACTTCCAGCCCTACCTACCCCATCCCCAGTCTTATTTTTCCTTTGATCTTCCTTTATCCTGAAAATTATATTAGAACAACATGATAATGCCTTCTTTAGTGGTAAAGCAATGAAACAAAATGGAAAGAGCACCAGAATTGGTGTCCAAAAAGTGGTATTAAAATCTCAGCTCTGCTATTTCCCATCTGTGTGATCTTAGGCAAGTCTCTTACCCCATCTGAGTGTCAGTTTCCATTTCTGTAAAATGAAGTTTGGCCTCTGGTATCAATTCTTTGTTTGAGTCTAGGGTCCTATCATCTTAAGTTTTTATTGTTCAATGCTTGCCAAGGCTCATCCTGGGCTTCAGAATTTTTGATATTATTCTTCCTGAACCATGTCCCTCTTTAGCATTCTTCTTTTTTTTCTTCTTTTTTCTTTTTGCTGAGGCAATTGAGGTTAAGTGACTTGCCCAGGGTCACACAGCTAGGGAATGTTAAGTGTCTGAGATCAAATTTGAACTCAGGTCTTCCTGACTTCAGGGCTGGTGCTCTATCCACTGCGCCATCTAGCTGCTCCAGCATTCATTTTTCACATGTCAATATGTATCTATCCTATTTACAGGCTAATATCAAATATGCAAATGATATGAAGTTGGGAGAATGAAAAAATTGTGAAGCTTTGAAATCTTAACAAGATAGGAAAATGGATTCTATCTAATAGCATTTAGCATTGCATAATTGTTACAAATGTAAATTCATAGCATTTTATTTCATTTTATTGTCCTTATCCCTCTCTAAGTCTAAATCAGTTCGCCATCCAAGATCAAATAATCCCCTGGTAAATATCTATATCTATATCTATATACATAGATATAGATATGTATTTTTTTTCTCTTTGTATTTTAAAAATAAGTTGTAGTAGAGAAATTTGACAAAGATTTTTGGAAAGTTAATTGTTATACTTACTTTTCTTTATGCTTTTTTAAACTCCTAAATTAATTAGATCTGTTTTCCAATTACAGAACACATGTAGATAAGTAGTTGAATAATACAATGGATAAAGAGATAGATTTGGTATCAGGCATCAGCTAGCATCATATGGAATGGTGATAAACTGGAACCATTCCCAATAAGATCAGGGGTGAAACAAAGTTGCCCACAATCACCATTACTATTCAATATTGTATTAGAAATGCTAGCTTTGGCAATAAGACAAGAAAAAGAGATTAAAGGAATTAGAGTTGGTCATGAGGAAACCAAATTATCACTCTTTGCAGATGATATGATGGTCTACTTAGAGAACCCTAGAGAATCAACTAAAAAACTATTAGAATTAATCCACAACTTTAGCAAAGTTGCAGCATACAGAATAAATCCACATAAATCATCAGCATTTTTATACATCACCAACAAAATGCAACAGCAAGAGATACAAAGAGAAATTCCATTCAAAATAACTATCGATAGTATAAAATATTTGGGAATATACCTGCCAAGGGAAGGATCTATATGAGCAAAACTACAAAACATTCTCCACACAAATAAAGTCAGATCTAAATAATTGGAAAAACATCAAGTGCTCTTGGATAGGTCGAGCAAATATAATAAAGATGGCAATACTATGTAAACTAATCTATTTATTTAGTGCTATACCAATCAAACTCCCAAGAATTATTTAACTGACCTAGAAAAAATAACAACAAAATTCATCTGGAAAAACAAAAGGTCAAGAATTTCAAGGGAATTAATGAAGAAAAATGCAAATGAGGGTGGCCTAGCTGTACCAGATCTAAAACTATATTATAAAGCAGTGGTCACCAAAACCATTTGGTACTGGCTAAGAAATAGAATAGTGGATCAGTGGAATAGGTTAGGTTTACAGGACAAAATACTCAATGACAATAGTAATCTAGTGTTTGATAAACCCAAAGACCCCAGTTTTTGCGATAAAAACTCACTATTTGACAAAAACTGCTGGGATAATTGGAAACTAGTAGGGAAGAAATTAGGCATTGACCCACACCTAACACCATATATCAAGATAAGGTCAAAATGGATTCATGATCTAGGCATAAAGAATGATATTATAAACAAATTAGAACAATGTAGGATGGTTTACCTCTCAGACCTATAGAGGGGGAAGGAATTTGTGACCAAAGAAGTACTAGAGGTCATCATTAATCACAAGATAGATAAGTTCAACTATATCAAGTTAAAAAGTTTTTGTACAAACAAAATGAATGCAGACAAGATTAGAAGGGTAGCAGTAAACTGGGAAAATATTTTTACATTCAAAGGTTCTGATAAAGGCCTCATTTCTAAAATATATAGTGAATTGACTCAAATATATAAGAATTCAAGCCATTCTCCAATTGATAAACGGTCAAAAGATATGAGCAGACAATTTTCAGATGAAGAAATTGAAACTATTTCTAGTCACATGAAAAGGTGTTCCAAATCACTACTGATCAGAGAAATGCAAATTAAGACAACTCTGAGATACCACTACACACCTGTCAGATTGGCTAAAATGACAGGAAATGATAATGATAACTGTTGGAGGGGATGTGGGAAAACTGGGACGCTGATACATTGTTGGTGGAACTGTGAACGGATCCAACCATTCTGGAGAGCAATTTGGAACTATGCTCAAAAAGTTATCAAACTGTGCATACCATTTGACCCAGCAGTGTTTCTACTGGGCCTATATCCCAAAGAGATTTTAACGGAAAGAAAGGGTCCCACATGTGCAAAAATGTTTGTGGCAGCCCTTTTTGTAGTGGCAAGAAACTGGAAACTGAAGGGATGCCCATCAATTGGAGAATGGCTGAATAAATTATGGTATATGAATGTTATGGAATATTATTGTTCTGTAAGAAACAACCAGCAGGATGATTTTAGAGAGGCCTGGAGAGATTTGCATGAACTGATGCTGAGTGAAATCAGCAGAACCAGGAGAACATTATACACAGCAACAAGACTATATACAATGATCAATTCTGATGGACATGGTTCTCCTCAACAATGATGTGATTCAAACCAGTTCCTATTGTTCAGCGATGAAGATAGCCATAAACATCCATAGAGAGGCCTGTAGGAACTGAGTGTGGACCACAACACAGCATTTTAACGCTTTCTGTGAATATTTCCATGCATTTTGTTTTCCTTCTTAAGTTGTTTTTTTCTTCTCTTTCTAGATCTGATGTTTCTTGTGCAGTAAGATAACTGTATAGATATGTATACATATATTGGATTTGTCATATAATTTATCATATTTAGCATGTATTAGATTACCTGTCATCTAGGGGTGGGGGATGGGGGGAAGGAGGGGAAAAGCTTGGAAAAAAGAAGTTTTTTCAAAGGTCAATGTAGAAAAATCACTCATATGTTTTGTAAATAAAAAGCTTTTAATAAAAAAAAAGATTTGGAATCAGGAAGACTTTTGTTCAAATGTGACCTCAGGTACTTGAAGCTGTGTGACCCTGGACAAATCATGTAACAACTTGCTTCCTCATTTTCCTTATATGTGAAAAAAAATAATAACATCTATCTCCCATGACTAGATAGATAGGTAAAGGTAGAGATAAAATGTGATGTTTATTTTTTTAAAAGCCACCTTACAAATCTTAAAGTACTAGTCATTACCTTCTTTCTGACAGTTAAGTTGGCTTAAAATTTGTTTAATGCAGTAGAGATTGGGTTAGATTTAGATTTAAGTCAACAATCATTTATCCTGGGGCAGCTAGGTGGTGCAGTAGATAGAACACCAGCCCTGAAGTCAGGAGGACCTGAGTTCAAATCTGATCTCAGACACTTAACATTCCCTAGCTGTGTGACCCTGGGCAAGTCACTTAACCTCAATTGTCTCAGCAAAAAACAATCATTTACTCTGCCCTCATAATGTGCTAGGAACTATGCCAAGATCTGGGAATACAAACACAAGTAGAATCAGGAGAACCTAAGTTCAAGTCTGACCTCAGACACTTCCTACCTGTAGTGACAATGACCCATTACTTAACCTCTCACTTTACTAATCTAATAAATGTGAATAATAATAGCTCTTTACTTATAGAGTTACTGTAAGTATCAAATGAGATAGATCTGTAAAAAGTAGATAGGTAGGTAGATGGATAAATAGATCTCATTTTGCTATATAAGGTATTTATGATTTATACACATGCATATTCATATATACATATATGAGTGTATATGTGATATATGTATATATATTTCTATACACACATTTTGTTGTTTGTTATCCTTCATTCTTAAAAAGAACCAAAATGGCTTCACCATGATGGAGCCAAGATATAGTGTTTCTGACTATGGCTAATCAGACTAATATGAGTTTGCAAGGCTCTAATGCAGGCTGGTCACAACTAATGGAGATTTAGAGTGAAGATGTCTTTAAATTTGCACATCTCACATTTCTTTAAGCTACTGCAATATAGTGAATATATTGTATTTATAATGCAATATAATGTAAAGTCATGGTGCAATGGTAAGACTTCATTTATTTTTATCAGATACTACTTTATTCATTTCCAAGGCTGTTTAAGATCTTTTAAAATCTGACTCTATCATCCAGTGCATTATCTATCTCTTCCAACTTTGTCACCTGCTATCTATAATATTATCTAAGTCATGAATACATATACTAAATAGCACAGGAGTAAGCACAGGTTCCCAAGGCATTCCATTGGAGACTTCCAGCCAAGTTGACATTGAAGCGTGATTGATTACTCTTTTGGTTAGGTCATTCAATCCATAATCCAATAGATTATGGATTAATCTTTTTGGATTACTGCCTAGTCCACATTGCTCCATATTTTACACAATAATAACATGAAATACTTAAGCAAATGCTTTGCTAAAATCTACATAAACTGTATTTGTAGCATTCTTCTGATTTACCATCTGAATAAAGTTTTCAAAAAAGACAGCAGTGTTAGTCTGGAATGTCTTGTTCTTGATGAAGTCATTTTGGCTCATACTCATCACTTCCTTTGCTAGATGTTCACAGTCTCTTTAATATCTCTTCTAGAATTTCCCTAGAATACAGGCCAACCTCACTGCCCTATATTTTGTGTATTCTCTTCCCTTTCTTCTTTTGAAAATTGTTAACTCAAATATAGTACTTGTGGTACTTCTGACACTTCCAATAATCTTTCAACTATCACTAACAATGATTTATAAATTACATTCACAATTTCTTCCAGGCCATGCCATTTGCTTAATCTGTGCTGGCCCACCTGCATTCATAGGAGATTTCCTTTTGGAAATTCTAACTAAAAATTAAAGAACCTTTGCACCTAGTACATACAATATATTTTTACTACTTATTTTGTACTTGTTTTATTGAATTTAATTTAAATATGTCAATGACTTATTTGACAGAGAGTTTACCAGACTTAGAGCTCCTAATAATATATCTGTTGTTGTTGAGTCGTTTCAGTTTTATCCAACTCCTCACAACCCCGTTTGGGTTTTCCTTGACAAAGATACTGGAATGGTTGGCCATTTCTTTCTCCAGCTCATTTTGTAGATGAGAAATTGAAGCAAACAAGGGTAAGTGACTTGCCCAGTGACAGCTAATATCTGAGACCGGATTTCAACTGTATTTCAACAGTATTCCTGACTGCAGGCCCAGGGCTCTGTCTACTGTGTCACCTAGCTGCCCCTTTAATAATATATACAGTTGAATAAAATGTGATCAGGAAACTAGGTTTAATTGAATTCCAACATATTTTAAGTAGAACGAATTTATTTAAAATTTCTCCGGTGCTAACATAATGCTCATAGGTTGAGAAATGCAGCTCAAGCAAAGGAAACAATAAAAGAGGAGAATTTAAATAGAAATAGATTTGTCATTTTACCACATGAAATCTACTTTGAATTCTAAAGGTGAAAAAATTCATGGTCCATGTTTGGATTTTAATGTCAGGCCCCATATCCTTTCATGATCTCCTTTATATTGGTTATAAAAATAATTAGAAATCCATAAAAGTAGACTTATTAAAAGTGGTATTTCAAGTTTAAAGTGGGAGAATAGTTAATACTTCATATTAAATTCTTTGAAGTGCCCTCTGGCATAAGAAACTGTATGTGTGTGTGTGTGTGTGTGTGTGTGTATGTGTGTGTGTGTGTGTGTACACATGGGCATATTGTAGGGGAGGGAGGATGTCATAATTCTCTTGACTTGAGCTTGCTCTTAAAAATCTTAGCTAAAAATCTCTCCAATGAACCACAAAGAAAAGAAAAAAAAAGAAACAAAAAAGACAAAAAGAAAGAAACAGTTCTGTCTTTGTAAGCATTACAATTCACATTATTTCAAGGATCTAGGACTTTTTCCCCTTTGGGATGGGTACATCCTTCCTCTCCAAAGCCTTCCTCTTGGCGACTTGGTAGATGGATGGTCTTTGAGAGTCACTGTGGTTGAAAGATCCTTCACCCCCCAGCCAACATGGTGATAGAGCTCTCCAAACTTAACTGGGCTGATCCTTGCATGACAGAAATATAGTCCATCTCCTGAATTGAACCTGAAGCCTTGCCAGCTCAGCAGCACTAGCCAGAGCTTGGACTCTGCCAGAATAGATTTTTGAGGACTCAGGGTCACCTCCACACCAATGGGAAGGCATGGGAATGAGACTCAAGGAGATTTCACAATAGTGCAGAGGGTGCAGGGAGGGAATGTTGTATTAAAAGACAGGAAAAATAACACAGAAACTCATTAAGGAGCAATCCTTCAAGCTCTCACAGTTTTAAATCGTGGGTTCCTTCTTAGATTGTGAGATTTTTGAGGGTAAGGCTGTCTTTTGTATACAGTATTTTTTTGGTATCTCCAGCACTTTGCATAGGGCAATAGTAAGTGCTTAATAAATGCTTCATGACTGATTGATAAGGTAAACCGCCTGAGTCAGTTCTGATCTCAAAAATGAGAGTTACTGTAATCAAGGCCCTCCCTGAATTTTAACTTCACCTGTGACTTCTCTTATTAATATTTGACGGCAGCTTCATCCATCTGCTGTGTCCAGATATCACCAACATACGGTACCAAGATTTTGTTCTCTTTCCCCCTTTTCCAGGCAATCCTTTAAAATAGTTTACTAGCTCCTCGACACAGTTGGTTCCCAGCAAAATGAGAAGAAAACCAAAACTTTCTAGGTATCTATCCATCACTGCAGGCTTCCCCCCAAAAACCCAGAGAGTATGAACTTTTGTTCCTATGTCTATCAGAGACCTCCTTGAGCTGGATCTCCAGATGTACTATGCTTTCTGAGGTCTCTAAGAAGTAGATCTAGACCTTAGAGATCACCTTGAGCTCCCTCACTGTACAGATGAGCAAGTTCAGGTCCAGAGAAGTTCAAGATCACACAGCTAATAATAGGTAACAGAACCAATTCTCAAACTTGACATGTTAAAATATTTTTATTTTTTTTTAAATTATGGATCCACATTTATTTTTAGGAGAAGAAAACTAGTAATTCTTTTTACTTGGGGCCAGCTAGTGGTGCAGTGGATGCATCCCTAGTCACGGAAAAAACTGAGTTTAAATCCTCTGACATTTACTAGCCATGGAAATCCAGACAAATCATTTAATCTTTATTTATCTTACTATCCTTAACTATAAAATGATGATGGTTATAATAGTACCTAACCTACCAGGGTTTGGTCTCAAGAACCAAATGATGCAGTATTTGTAAAACACTTAGCATAGTGCCTGGCACATGTATTTGTTCAGTCATTTCAGTCATGTGTGACTCTTTCTGACTCCATTTGCAGTTTTCTTGGCAGAGACACTGGAATGGTTTGCCATTGCCTTCTCCACTTCATTTTACAGATGAGGAAACTGAGGTAAACAAAGTTAAGTGACTTACCCAGGGTCATACAACTAGTAAATACCTGAGGCTGGATTTGAATTCAGGCCTTCCTGATTCCAGGCCCAGTTTTCTGTCCACTGTGTCACCTAGATGCCCCTATACCACATAGAAAACATTATATGAATGTTAGATATTACTATTATTAGATGAAATTATACTTAAAAAATTTTAAAACATTGAAAGCACTGCATAATAATTATCTATTATTGCTATTATCAAATAATAATGATAAAGCACTGGACCCAATATATGGTACAAAGTAAGACCTATATAAATATTTGTTTTATTATTGATCCTATTTTTATTAATGTATTAAATCATGAATACTTTAACCTTGAGTCCTAATTCCTTGTTTATGAAATCAGAAAATCTGACAATTTTTGCCAAGTAAGATAATGCCTGGGTCTCTAGATAATAGAAAACAGGAAAAGGCAGAAGAAAAATGATCTGACTGATGAGGGCAGATTCCTTTTCTTTATTGAAGGTAGCTGTCGATATGGTTCAAATATATAGAAAGCCTTCCCCATAAATGTAGGCTCAATGGAGTTTATGAAAAATAACCACTCAGTGAAGGGACTCTGTGGTGCTACAGATGATTAGGTCCCAAGTGTAGGCGTTGTTTATAATAATAGGAAAAGACAAAAACAAAAGGCAAAAAAATGAAAAAAATCAAATCCTTTTTTCTGAACTCACTGTGGGTAAGGGCTGACTAGATGTATTTGGCCAGTTTTTCATTTGGCTGCTCAGGGATATTTTGATAAGTAATGTGATTACATTTTGTACATGTACCCCGTGGCCTTTTTCTTCCTTTTTTTTTTTTTTTTTTGGCACTCCACAGCATTTTTAGAAAACCAAAGAAAAAAATTAAATAAAATAGAAACTTGGGTGGAGAAGCAAAGGGAAGATTAACACTGAGAAATGAAATATTCCCCCGTTGCTCAGGAAAGTATTCTCCTATTAGGACAGAGCCTGAGGAAGTGAAACTGGTTATAAACCAAGATGATGCTGGAGTGCTGTTTCTCTGCCCGGGCTGAGTTAAGTACAAAAGTAAATGAACAGTAAAATGACTGCATGTACACTAAATTTTCACACAATATTCCAACTGGCAGGTCAATATCAACCCTGTGTTAGTTTATATTTTCAGAGAGGTTCAGTTGCATTTTCCATTGCCTAGAGTAAAGTCAGCAAGCAAACTCAGATGGCAATAGCTCTGTATAAATAAAAAATAATCTTCATGTGCAAAAGAAAACAATCACATGTCCATTCCTTCTAGTGCTCCTTACATGTGGGGGTCCTTAAAGGTTCTGGATTTTCTCCTCTCCTCTCTAGTCTTTCTCCTGTAGCAATATTACCAGCTCCCAATGGATTCAATAAAAATTTTTATGCATGTGCTCCCAAAGTCTATTTAATAAACAGTAGTTTACTCTGTGCAAAGTGCTCTCTCTCTCTCTATATATATATATATAGATATAGATCTCTCTATAGGTAGATAGATATAGATAGATAGATAGATAGATAATCTATTATTTTTCAGCTATTTTCAGTCATGTACCATTCTTTGTGACCCCATATGGGATTTTCTTGGTAGGGATACTGGAGTAATTTACCACTTCCTTCTTGAACACATTTTACAGATGAGGAAACTGAGGCAAACAGAAGTATGACTTGTCTGGGACCATCTAGATAGTAAGTGTCTGAGGCAAGAAATATGCTATATAATTTCATATGCATCTAGTTTAGAGCTGTAACTGGAGTGGAGAGATCAGGACTTTTCCCTCAGGTACTGATGTTTAGGGGCCATTAGGTGGTGCAATGGATAGAACACTGGGCTAGTACTTTAGAAGAACTAAATTCAAATTTGGCTTCTGATATTTAGTAATTTCTTGACCCTGGGAAAGTCATTTAATTCCTATTTGCCTCAGTTACTTATCAGTAAGATGGGGACACACTGGAGAAGGAAATAGCAAACCACTGTAGTATCTTTGCACTTCCATGTCGATCAATAACAGTAGCTAATAATTTGTCAAATATGAGAAAGAACCTTTCTTTCTTATACTACTTAACATATTTCTCCCCACTCTTCCCTCTCCATAAACTGTGAGTTTTTAATGCAAACCAATTTAGGTCTTTATGACTAAAGATTATATGAATACTTTAAATCCTTAATATCATGCAGCCTAACCAAACCCTCAGGGCCTAAGATCTATGCAATTGAATAACCCCTTAAACATACCGTATGGAGATGACTCCTAGTTATATATTTCCAACCCTGCTGTCTTTCTTGAATTCCAGTCCTTCTGCTGCATTTTAGAAGCTTCCAACTAGATGTCTCATAGACTTCTCAAATACAATATTATCAAAATAAAACTTATTTCTTGTCCAAATTCTCTGAACTTTCTAAAGTCTCTGTTTTTGTAAAGAAGTGTATTTATCCAAGTTTGCTATCTTGGACTCATTCTAAATTGTACCCTTTCCTTCATGCTCACATATGATCAAAGATTAAGTTTTATTGAATTTGTTTTTATGATGGCTCTCATATCCATCCATTTCTCTCCACTCATATAGCCAAGACTCTAGTCCACTGCCTTATCAACTTCACCTGAACTCATTCCTATTCATTAGGCTTTCTACCCACACTCTCTTCATTCTTCAGTCCATTTTCCACACAACTTCCAAATGGACCTTCCTAAAGTACAAGTCTAAACATATTCTCAAGAAACTCAAATGGCTCCCTCTTACCCATAGAATAAGTTATGATTTCCTATGACATGTATCAAAAGCCATTTTCCAACTACCTCTAGCTCACAGTGCCAGACTTAGTACACATAAGTCTCTTTGATCACTCTGAATTCCATCCAACTGGTATACTTGTTGGCTTCTGTATATGATATATAATATCCTGTCTCTATACAGACTATTCCTTATTCCTGAATAATGCTCCATCCTTTCCTCCACATTGCAGTATATCTATCTTCCTTTTAGGTTCGGCTCAATGTTCCCTCCCACAAGACGCTTATTTTATTTTTACTATTTGTTAATGCCCCGTTGTCACTGTATTTATTTTGTAAATATTTTTTGTTCAGTTATATTTACTTACATGTTCATATTATTTAGCCCCCTCCCACAATAGAATTTTAAGAACCCCCTTAGAGCAGGAATTGTAGTTTAAAAAACAGAAACAACTTTTCTCTTAATCCCCAGAGCTTACTTCAGGTCTTGTTGAAATGGTGGCTGTTTAAAAAAAGGTTGATTAAAGGATGTATAGTGGATAAATTATTATTTGCATATTTATAACAAATGAACATTTTCATTAACTCCATTTGTGAATTTTCAATCTCTTAAAGAAAAGGCATTTTGGGGGGGGGCGGAGCCAAGATGGCGAACTGCGAACAGCTTTCTCTCTGAACTCCCTCCGACATTCCCCCAACCCAGACAAAGTAAGCTTTAAAACTGGTTTCCGAGTGAGGTCCTCGCCAAGCATTTGGACTACAATGCACTTCTATAAAAGATCTACCTTGAAAGAACTCCAGAGAAGGTTAGCCTCAGGGGAAATCGGCCGCTGGTCGCGATCGGACTCCAGCCGGGGCGGAAGTCAGGGCTGTGATAGAGGGGCGGATTTTGGGCACCCAGGAAGCCCCTGGGAGACGCCTGGGCCACTTTGCTCTGCTTGCGGGCAGGTGCTTTGACAGATCTGCCTTTGGTAAAGGGTGGATCTAGAGAAACTGAAAACGTGGTCTAGCCCCACCAGCCTCAGACCGGAAGTCAACTTGGCAAACTGCCCCAGGGCAAATATAAATTGTTGCAGTTTTCTCGGCTTTTGACCAATATCCCAACTTTAAATCATGAGCAAGAAGCAGAAGAGAGCTCTCACCATAGAAAGCTTTTACGGAGAAAAAATAGAACAGTCCCCAGATCCTGACATTATGAAAACAATCCCAGATGAAGCCACAAAGGCAGACTTAAGTTGGTCTCCCTTTCAGAAGGCTTACCTGGATGATTGCATTAAGAATCTCAAAAGAGAGCTAGAAGAAGAATGGGGAAATAAATTGAGATCAGGGCAACAGAAATATCAAAAACTGGAAAATAGGACTGGTGAATTGGAAAAAGAAAACAGTTCACTGAAAAACAAAATTGGTGAATTGGAAAAAATCACCAATTCACTGGAAAATAAAAATGGTGAACTGAAAAACAAAATTGGTGAATTGGAAAAAGACAACAATTCACTGAAAAACAAAATTGGTGAATTGGAAAAAGACAACAATTCACTGAAAAATAAAACTGGCAAAATGGAAAAAGAATGCATTGAATCCAGAAATTCAATTGGCCAGCTACAAAAGGAGCTAAAAAAGATAACTGAAGGAAATAATACTCTAAAAATTAAAATTGAACAAATAGAAGTAAATGACTCAATAAGACTTCAAGAATCAGTTAAACAAAAACAAAAAAAATGAAAAAATAGAAGAAAATATGAAATATCTCCTAGGAAAAACAACTGACTTGGAAAACAGATCCAGGAGAGACAATTTAAGGATTATCGGACTCCCTGAAAGCCACGATGAAAAAAAGAACCTGGATGCTATCTTCCAGGAAATCATGAAAGAGAATTGCCCTGATGTTTTAGAATCAGAAGGCAAAATTGGCATTGAAAGAATTCACCGATCACCTCCAGAAAGAGACCCCAAAATTAAAACCCCAAGGAATATC
>JAJPUD010027099.1:0-15441 GCA_023553655.1 Myrmecobius fasciatus
AATAAAATACTCAACTTCTCTGAGCTCTAGCTGTTAGTATTTTTTTTTCCTTCTGTGTATATAAAAAAGTCAGACTGCCATGTTGATGCATTTTCCTTAAGAGGTATACCACTGGGAAGAATAAGTGAGATAGGGAAACTTCTGCAAATATAAAAATCTAATTAAAATGCATGCAAGTATGAGTTAACTCACATATTGAAGGTATGTCTTTTTTACATTTAGCATTTTGACATGATTTTTTTAACATTTTAAACAATGTCTAATAATTCCCTGTGGCAGCTATTTAGTGTATTAAAAATAAAAAGGGAATCCCTCTTTCCACTCTTTATTTTTGTTTGAAGCAACCTTTGGTCCCTATTACATTTTTATCTGCCAGAGTTGGTGGGATGTCAATATATTTTCCATTTAGCTACCGCTGCTTCTTGGATATTCCTAAAGTTCTCCAAGCACAGGAAAAGATAAAGTCTTTGTAAATCAAAGCCTCCCCTCAAATTATAGTCTTATTGTCAAAAATGGACCATATTTTCTAAATTTTACTGGCTTGCTAATTCTTCAGTCGGATGAACTTCAAAAGATAAATCTGTGATTCTTGACATTGCATATTGGTTTGGCCAAATCAAATACCATAGTGATAAAAAAAAAAATAGTAGTCATTTGGTTAGTTCCCAAATTGGAAATTCTAGAAAATATATGAAAATTTCCAAAATGGGTTGAAAATAGCCCCATGCTGCACACAGGGTAAGCTGGAAACAGCTGTTCAGTGGAGGGGATAATGGATGGCTAGTCTGGAGAGCAGTGCTGGGGGGATGGCTAGTGATGCTGGGCATAAAGCAAGGATCCTCCTGTTAGGGAGAAGGGAAAGCATCGGGGCAATAAATCAAGTCAGAAATTCAAATAATTGTATTTGCAATGAGGATTTACTTCTCAGTATGTTGCATTTTTCTGTTCATTATTCTCTACAGTGGGAAAAAAAGATGGACAGACAATTTATGTAATCATTTACATTATGGATGATTTAGGGAGTTGTTGAGCTAAAATGTGGTTCTCGTTTTAAAGGCTCTCTTCTAATGAAGACTCATTGGAACTTCTCTTGGCTAGCCACAAATTTAGGCGTAGGAAATTTCCCCACTTAAGTACAAGTTATATTCATTGGATATAAATTTACTTGTTTTGAAAGAGACTTAAAAACTGGCATTACACACCACCTGAGCCTTTGGTTGTTTTCTGAGCCTGTTTCAAGTTCTCTTATCTTAACAGTATTGCCCTCTATATGTCCATGCAGTATTTATTAAACATTAACTATTATGGTTAAAGGGACGTTAACAGTCAATCTTGTTTTAAGATGTTCTATTGAACTTTATAATTGCCACTGACTATACATTGTCTCTTCCAAATCTTTCCATGCCATTTATTCATTCTTCCTTAAAATATATTGCATAGCTCTCAAAACCAACAATCAGTTAATTTGAAAAATAATGAAGATAAATTTGAAAACAATTTTTAAAATGCCATCTTATATTTTCATCCTTTATAGATTACAAAACAATTTCGGATGTTTTTGATTCCATAGTGTTTCTGCTTGTTTTTCTTTTTCCTTAAGTAAAAACCTATGTATTTCATTCTTCCCCCCCCCATAAAATTGCTTTAGTGTAATTCCTATATAGGTGGGTTGACTAGTTTATCTAACTTCACCCTCTCCCAGAAATGAGTTTAAATTATGTCAGAATTCAAAATCTATATTCTGCAAAAGATAAACCTCAGAATTAAACCAGTTTCCCCCTTGGAAAGCAGGAGCACTTTATGGCTCAGAATCCATCTCACCATTTTCTTTTCTTAAACTAGGAAGCCCACAATTAAAGTTAAAAAGGAATAGACTTGGAACAAAACTGAACCTTTTGCTGGGAGGACTGGAGGGTGGCACTGTGCTCCACAGGGTACCAGCATTCTCTTGATGCTGATACAAAAAGAAGGGTCACCCTAGTGCCAGTAGCAGAACAGCAGGGTCAGCTGCCACCTTGTTGGCATGTCCTCACTTGACACAGTGCCTAAAGATAACAAAACCGAACCATAGGAAAAACAGAAGAATTCCATTAGATATAGGATACATCTCACGGGAGAACTGAGTAGCCTCCAATCTGCCAAAGTTTAGTGAGTAATGAACACAGCCCCTGAAAAATCATGGATTCCACAATTTTTAACCATGCTCCATGATTTTTCTGTCCCTATCAGCAGTTTTAAATGTATGCACCTCTGTTGCCTACCCACCGCAGTGCTGAATTGGCAGCTTAGAAAGGTGTACCTTCTCTTACATAGAGGGGCCGCTTTGCTCAGTGGGAAGGGATAAGAAGCGTTTACCATTTGATGTGATATAAAATGAGAGGTTGGATGACTGGGGTGGTGATTGCAGGAATAATAGAAGCATTGGGAAGAAAAGTAGAGAAGATGGATAAATAGGGAAGGGCAAGAAAGCAGGCAACATCTCACTGATATTTGCCTCTTTCCTGGAACGTTTCAGGAAGAAAAGGAAGAGTAGGAAAAGAAGGAAGGAAGAAAAGAAGGAAAAGTAAGAGATGCAAGCTATTGGAGAAGTTGTGGGTTTTTAATACCTACAAAATGAGGCACGCTCAAATAAGGGTACAACCACGCAAGTCCTTCCATTAATTGGAATGCTTGAGGACTGGGGCGGGAGGGGGGGGGTCCTGAGTAATCGAATTGCTGGTTGACTAAGAGTTGACCCATTTCATTAAGTATGCTTTAAGACTGAATGGTTCTAAAGTACATCAGTCCACTTTCCAAATACAGTGACATGAGCACAACTGAATCTTTTTTTGAACCCTGGAGATCTTGCCCTTCATTAGAATTATTATTATGAACAAGAATTCCTCCTGTACAGGACTATGGATGATGGTGTGATGGCTTAACAGATTGGAACGAGTATGTACTTAGTCCTCAGGACATGCCCTAGAGCGTTTTCTTAAAATAAATCCTCAATACATACTTCTCATCTTGTCATCTGCCTTTCAACTAAAAAGGAGAAAGTGAAAACAATTTCAATGAATTGAAGCTTCTAATCAGTTGGGTTTTTTGAAGATTCACTATGCTTCAGATGTAGTAAATTATGGTTTCTTCAGCCTAAAAATCCTACATTTAATTTTCTGGCATGTCCCATTAAAAAAATTGAAATTGTCATGGCATAAATCTAGCTAGGCGTCCCCTGTCCTCCAGATTTTTGATGACTCTATACCAGTGATTTTTTTTCTTTTGCAATACCTAAGGTATGTAGAAAAATCCTCAAATGTTTCTGGGAGCCACATTTATCTTGCTACCATGACTTTTAAAAAATGAATTTAATGGACTTCATGTAATACTTGGTCCTCCCTGTCCCCACCCCAGGTGGAAGGGTGTCAGGAAATCAAATAAACAGTTCATTTTCCAAAAAGGCTGAGAATCACTGCTGTTCTCCTCTCACCACTGAGATGCCACCATCTGTGGATGAGATGAGGTGTATGTGCATTTACCAGGTCCAGAAAAACCTAACAGTGAGAGAGACAGAAAGCAAATAATACATAATCAGATTGAACCTGGGGAGGAACTTTGCAAGGCCTGAAGTAAAGCCAAGTTTCCAGGCTAACCAGAACACTCTGGAAAATCAGCTGTGATATCTTCAATGACTGTAAGTGGTTAAAGTCTCCATTTTTGCTTTCATCTGCAAAATAGCATTTCACAACCCAGGGGCTTCTCACATTATGGAGAGGAATTGTCCCAATACCAGTCTTGGAAGGAAAAGTACCCCCTCCTGGGCCCTTCGAGCAAATCTTCCTATCCAAGGACGGACCCTACTTAGATTTAAAGAGTTGACAAGATCACAGCCCAAGATGGTATGACAGCAGTTTTATTAATAACTATTATCACAGCAGATGGAAAAACTGTAGACAAAACTTTGCATATAATGTGTCTACCACAAAAAATGCTCGATGAAACAGAAGGATTGTTAGCTACCACAGAAATTTTTTTTCCGCATTTTTCCTTCTTAATGGGATAAAAATGTTGAATTTTTGCCCATTTTTTGCAATAATTTTTCACGATTTTTCCATGCCTTTCATTTGAGAATCATTATTCACGTGTGAAATCCACTACTTAATAGTTTCAGGTATAATACTTCCGAAGAAAGTAAAGTTTTACATCCATGCATCCAAAATATTTGAGTGGAGGGAGACAAATGAGAGTAAGGATTCGGTATAAAGAGTACCATTCTTCAAGTCAGGAGAACTTGGATTCAAATCTGGTCTCTGACACTTGCTGTATAACCTTAAGCTAATCACTTAACCTCTCAGATTCAATGTCCTTATCTGTAAAAGGGGACTTATATTAGCACCCATCTCATAAGGCTCTTGTGAGGAGCAAAAGAGATAATGTCTATAGAGTGCTTCACAAACCTCAAAGCACCATATAAATGTTAGCTATTATTAGGTGCTCTCCGTCTGCTACATCCAGCTGTCCCTCTAGTACTGAGAGAAATCGAATTCCTCATCACCCGAACATCTTTCAAGACTTTGGGTTCTTCTCCTTTGTTTCTGTCTTTTGTTTTTTAATTTAGCTTACAGTGCAAATAGCCATGGCAGACACTAGCCATTAATTCTGGAATCTGGAGCCAGCATCTCTCAATCCCATTTTATTCTTCCTCTCTATTCCCCTCCCACCCCACAATCTCATTCTCACTCCGTCCAGCTCAATTCAGCGAGGGTCTTCCTCTCCCACTTTTACTGCCTTCGGAGGTTGAAAGCCCCCTCCAGCTTCTGCACATCTGTCATAGGACAGATATTCCGTTAGGACTGCATGAAGGCGGGCACAGCTCTTAGCACTGGCACTCAGACAATGGGAGAATAACCAGTTCCAAAGCAGCAAAAAAGGAAAAACATCCTCCTGCTTTTGTTCCAAAAGAACCTTCCAATACTCAGCAAAGTTGCCAGTGGTTGCCTGGTTTTTCAAACACAGACTGGGCTTGCCTTTTCCTGTACCAAAGCTTCTGAATCAAGGAGCCCACTCCAGAAGCTTAGCTTAATTACTCTGATCTTCAGAGAGGCTAGAAAACTCCCTCAGCTGAATGCTTAACAAACTGAACTTCAACTGCCAAGAGATGTTTGTCATGGATGCTATTCAGATTATTAATTATTATTATGAGCACTGGGGTGCAAGGGGCCTTCTTAAGCTGCTTGCCTTGCCCCCCACTCTTAAATGGGAGTCAAAAGTAAAAAATGGGAGATGGAAATGAGGAAATTTTAATCTATTAAATAAACATGACACCAAATGGTATTCAGTCATTTCAGTCCTGTCTGACTTGTCATGACTTTATTTTGGCTTTTCTAGGCCAAAATATTGGCATGATTTGCCATTTCTTTCTCCAGCTCACTTTACAGATGAGGAAACTGAGACAAAGAGGATAAAGTGACTTCTCCAGGGTCACACAGTTAGGAAGTGTCTGAGGCTGGATTTCAACTTCCTGACTTCAGGGGCAGCACTGAAGGGTCAGCTGTGCCGTGTCTCTGCAAGTACATCCCTGAAAATCTAGTAGACGGAAAATATAATATCAATAATGGTTGGCACTTATATAATGTTTTAGGTTCTACAAAGTGCTTTCCAAATATCATCCAAATTTGATCCTCACAGCAACCCTAGGAGGTAAGTTCTAATATTGTCCCCATTTTACAGATGAGGAAACTAAGGTAAACAGAAGCTAATCAAGTGACATGTCTAATAATTGTATAAGGTTGCACATGTGCGGCTGTTGCTGTTCCACCAATCTGGGCAATCTCCTCCCTTGTAATCTGCGCTTTCTTCAGACCTTCTGACCTCATGTGAGTAAGGTGGCTGATTTGCATCAATGTGATTTAATAGAAAAACTCATGACTCCAGGGTCAGAGGATCCAGATTCAACTTCCATCTCTGTTGGGGGCTTATATTAGCACCTATCTCACAAAGCTCTTGTGAGGAGCAAACGAGATCATGTCTCTGATGTTTCTCCCCCTGTAACCTTAGAGAAGTAGCCTAACCTAACTTTTTTGGGTTTCCATTTCCTCACCTCTAAGATGAGAGCATCGGATTAGAGAGCTAGTGCTGTTCCTCTTACCTCTTATTTAATGATTTTCTCTTCTCTCTCCTTTCCTCCCCCTCTCTTTCTCTCTCGGTCACTTCCCTCTTTCTTCTTCTTCCCTCATCCAGGATTTATCTCTCCTGTGTTTCCCCTCAACAGCACTGGCTTAATAAGTGGGGGCCCAGAAGCCACTTAGATATTGTGATTTGAGGGATGTGAGGCAGCCCTCCATGTTCTCAAAACCCCTCTCATGCTCCTTGAAATCCCATCATTGAGATTTGTTTTTTTTAGTTTTGGAGGCCTTTTGGTCTTTAAGAGTTACCTATAAAAAAGCCAAAAATACTCTTTCCAAGTGTAATTCCTTAGCCTTTATCAGCTAAACCTAAAGGGTGAGCTTTTATAACTCTCAGAAAACAAAGCCCTTGCTAACCTAATATAAGTGGTTGGAGCCAGACAGGAAATCTGGAAATGGAGGTGAGATGGAGAAGAGGATGCTTCAGGATGCTGCAAGAGAAAGGGAAAAGCACCAGAAATAAACTTCACAACTGTGTGTAAGGCCAGACCAAAGTATTGCATTTCCCAGGACCTCAGTGATCTCCTTGGAAAAAGGAAAAGGGACACAAGACAATGCAATAAGAAGAGAAACAGTCAACTGAAGGGAGAAGGGTAATCTTTACAGAAAATTTCTCTATTAAAGATCTGGTATCCAAAATATATAGAAAAGTAAAACAAATATACAATGATAAAAGCCATTCCCAAATAGATGTCATCAAAAGATAGGAAAAGCGTTTCTTTAATTAAGAAAAAATACTATCAACAATTATACGAAAAATTTCTCCATATCATGTATAATAAGGAAAAAAAAACAAACAATGCTGTGCTTCTACCTCATGCTCATCAAATTGACTAAGATGAAAAAAATTAAAAGTCACTATCACTTGGGGGTACTGTGAGAGGACAGGAATCCTATTGTATTGTAGGTGGAGCCATGAATTAAGCTAACAATTCTAGAAAGTCCTTTGGAAACATATCCTTCAAATCATTAAACTTTTCATATCTTTTGACCAAGGCATGTATTCCAAAGAAATCAAAGTATGAAAGAACCCCTATAAAATTACTTATAGAAGTACTTTTTCCTGACCGCTTTGGTCAAGACAACTGAAGACAACAGGGTATCACATGGGAAAAATGATTGAATTAAATTGCAGTATAGAAATTTAACAAATTTAAAGATAAAAACAAAATGAAAATGTATTTAACTTAATGTTTTAAAATTTTAATAAAATGATGAATATAACCATTTCAGAGAAAACTAGGAAGATATTCATGAATTGATACAGAGAGAAGTGAAAATAATTAAAAGAACAATCTACACATGAAAATAATATTGAAGAAAATTACTTTTAAAAATTACAAAATTTAAATCAATAAAGTGGCCTCTCAAGACTTAAGAAAACTGATGAAGCCTGCCTCCTACCTTTTGGCTGACAGGTGAAGGACCATGGGTCTCAAACTTTTTAGTCTTGGAACCTATTTACACAATTGAAAATTATTGAATTCTCCAAAAGCTTTTGTTTATCTCATTTATATCTATTGATATTTGTCATGTTAGAAATTAAAACAGAGAAAATTTTAAAATATTTGTTTGGGTTGAAATTATGTTAATATGTCCATAAGTAACACTTTTCAAAATTAAAATAACTGTTTTCCAGAATAAAAAAAGTGAGAAAAGTGACATTGGTTTTTCATGTTTTTGTAAATCTCTTTAATGTCTAGCTTAATAGAAGGTGGTTGAATTCTCATCTGAACTTTTGCATTCAGACTGTTGTATTATTTTGGTTAAAAGTAGTGAAGGAAATCTGGCCTTACACATACATGTAGTTGGAAAACAATGGAGCATTTTAATAAGCAAATACTATTTTAGAATTATTACAAAAGTAGCTTTGATGTTGAGGGTCCCTTGAAAGAACCTTTGGGGTGCCTAGGAGTCCATGGATCACACTTTAGGAACTGTTGAACAATAGGAACAGAATGAGACATACATTTTTTGACAAGATAAATATATTAAATTTTTTTCTTGATTATATCTGTCACAAGGATTTCTATAGGGTTAGAGATTTGGGGAAAGTGATAGAGATTTTAAAAAAAGAAAATAATATCAATAATTTTAAGTTACACAAAAGAAATCAAAAAGAAATTCCAAAGGGAACACAAACAAGGCAATTTTGTTACTGTTATGGTAGATATACACTCTCAATCTTCTCCAAACTGCACTCAGACTTTCTCTGTGTCTCAGCTCTTTATCCTGAAGCATCATTTCCACACATTGTAAGTATCCTCCACTACTGTGATCTTTCTCTGCAATTGATTCCTTCCAGAACTTCCATTAAGGAAGCTGCCATGTCACATTCTTCTCCAGGTTATATTCCAGACTACCTTTACCCTGCTCCACCCCCTACTTTTCTTCCATCTTTTTCAATTCCCTTTTACATGTTATTTTCCTCCATTAGAATGTGAGCTCCTTGAGGACCTGGGCTCAGAGCTGGGTTAAATCCATCTCATACTAGTTAAGATGTTATGTTTTTGTCTATTTTTTTGGTCTAATACTGAAGATGCATTTGCACCTTGGAAATCCCCAAATGACATAAACCAGGGCTTGTTTTATCATTTTGTTGGTCGACTATAGATAGAGAAAATACTAATAATGCAAATTAAACTTAAAAGTGCATTATATCTTTGCAGAGACAACTGTTGAAATATTTACTAATTCACCCCTGACAGGCGTTGTCTATTTTGTATTTCCAGAGCAGTACTTGGCATATATCAAATTAGTTTCCAAGTCTTGTGACAAAACCTTTCACATCCATTTCTTTTTTCTTCTCCAATTACCTACATGCTCGTTCAAGCCCCCATTACTTCTCACCTGGATGCTATCACAACTTCCTAACAGGTCTCTCTATGTCTGCTTTCTTCCCTTCCTCATCCAATTTTTCCCATAGTTGGTAAAGCAATCTATTTAATGCTTGCCTTTGATCATATTAAGCCTTCACCGAAGAACTTTAGTGTTTCTCTATTGACCAAAAGATATAATAATTTGATGAGGCACAGGAAGGAAATCAACTTTAACCAGTTTTCCATTGTCCTTTCTCTGTTATCCAGCCCATTCTGTTCCCACTGACACAAAGATAGACCTAATTTCAGAAACTTATTATTAGCTAAAGAAACACTCAACTTCTTGCTTCTCAAAACTCAGAGTTGAATTTGTCCTTGACTTGGACCCACTCTAAGGCCTCCCTAGATCCTACCTGACTTTTAAAAAGCCCCTTCTCTCAAAACTGGCTGCTAAATCATTTTTTCATTTTGTCTATGAGTCTTTTCATATCAATGAAGGGCCCTTGTGACTATAATGCCTGATGTGAATTCTTCACATTATGAACTGCTCTCCTTCAACCTGCTACTTGTTCAAATTCATTAGGTTAATATTGAAGGCCTAGTCTACTTCTGCACTGGCTCTATTCTGCCTTTCCAGATTTATTTCCTCCTAGTTCCCTTCATACACATCATATTCTAGCCAAAGTAGACTACTATCCTCAATCTTGATCTACACTCTTCTGTCCCCCTTACTGTTACTGACCACATATCTCTGTCAACTGAAGTTTTTCTATTCCTTAACTCACATGCCATTTTCTCCATGAAAACCTTTTCTGATGACCATAGCTCATTGTTATCTGTCTCTCTTCATATTTCTCTCACATTCTGCCTTCTGTCATAATTGTGATTGTATTTCTATTGAGTTTAAGTTGCTTGAAGGAAATGACAATGTTGTATTTCATTTCTGTATCCCTATAGTGCATTGGAATTGCATAATATTTATTTAATTGCTTAATGCAGCTGGGAGAATTTCTAAGGGTAGGGAAGTTTTTTTTTAATTTCTCTTTAATAGAAAATAGAGTATAGTTTCTTCTTTAATATAAAAAAAGAATAGGTAAGAACAAAATGACAAAGTGGGTGGCTGTGAGATATCAGGATATAAAATAAAGGACTATATTTCTCTGATGCGCAAGATTTAACTTCTTGAGTCCCTTAGTGTGTATGTGTAGAGGGGGGAATCAATGGGAAGAGGAGAGTAAATGTCTGCTTAAAAGCTGGTCCTTTCTAAGATTATTTTAGGAGGCCAGTTGCAAATTTCAGAGAGCTAGTAAGTCTTCTTATAAATCAGACCATCAGTCAATAAGCATTTATTAAGTATTTTACTACGTGCCAGGAACTATGCTAAATACTAAGGGATACAAAGCCAGGCAAAAACAGCTTTACCCTCAAGAAGCTCATATCCTGAGGAGAAAAACAAACATCAAAATAAGTAGGTACCTATATATACAGAGTAGAAAGAAAATGCTCTCGTGAGAAGGGAACTATTGAGACCAAAGGAAAGCTTCCTTCAGGTGGGTTTGAGTTGAGTCTTGAGTGAAATCAGGGAAGCTAAAAGGTAGAGTTAAGGAAGAAAAGTATTGCAAGCATGGAGGATGGCCAAATTAAAGGCAAAGAGGTGGGAGATAGGTTGTCGTACCGGGGAGGGTTGGGTTAGGCAATAATGAATTTTGTTTTGAACATATTTCTTTTGAGGAATTTTAAGATATTCAAAAGGCAAATGTTAACATAGCATTGTAACTCTTGGGACACAAAGACCAAATGTATAGATATAGTAATTATATGTACAGAGAAGTTAATTGAACCCATGGGTACTGATAAGATCACAAGGGAAATAGTGTAGAAGGAAAATAGAAAGGATCCCAGGACAGAGTCTTGGGAGACACCTGTGGTTAGTAGATGCGACATCAATGAAGATCCAGAAAAAGAGGCTAATAAGAAACAATCAGAAAGATAGGAAGAAAATGAGGAAGGATCAGTATCACTGATACTTAGAATGGAGAAAGTATCCAAAAAAGGATGATTAATAGTGCCAAAGATCGTAAAGAGGAAAAGAAAATAGGAAAGTGGGAAAAGGCCATTAGATTTAGCAATTAAGAAAGCCATGGTGACTTTAGAAAAGTTGGGTTCAATTCAGAAGCCAGTCTGCAGAAGAGTTTTTTTTTTTTTTTAATGAGAAGAAAGGAAACAGAGCCAACTAGCACAGATCACTTTCTCAAAGAGTTAAGCTTAAAAAATATAGACCAAGAGAAAGGAGGAGACACACAGCACATTATCTAGTGGGGATGGTTGGGTCAAATGAAGGTTGATTTTTGTTGCTGCTGTTCTTTTTAAGATGAGGGATGCATGGGAGATGTTTTAAATATCAAGCAAAGATGTAGTAGATAGGAAAGAATACAGATTAGTGAGAATGGAGCTGAAAGTGGGGGCATCCTACTGGAAGGGATGAGAAGAGATAAGATCAAGGTTGGCTTTGGCAAGGAGATGGACTCTCTTTTCATCTGATGCAGAAGTCATTGGCCTTCTTTGAAAATAAAGGATGAACAATAAGAAAGGGAGATTTAGTGGAGGAAGATGTCCAAGTAATATGGGGTAAGAAAAGGGAACTCTAAGTCAATGGCTTCAATTTTTTCAGTAAGGCCTGATATAAGATTCTCAGCAAAGAAGTGGTAGAGGGGGGTGAGGTAAAAGTTTTGAAGAGAAAAAATGACATTTAGAATGGCAGCTGTAGAGAACAGAATTGATTATGGAGGTGTATAATAACCATCTTGCTTCAACAAGGATCCAGTTGAGATTATATAACCTGAGATCATACAGCCATTTGTAATGAACACAATCAACATGGTTTCATGATTTTCTCTAGCTTCACCCAGCAGCACATAAATAGGTATGAAGGAGCCATATGGTGGAAGTAGTCCAGAATTGAAGTTTGGCTGATATCTTTCACTCTAAAAAAATCATCCATCTTTGATTGTAGCACATATAGATAATCCTACTGTCTTAAGTAAAATTGCCAGGTGGTAGGATTTTAAGGGTTCCAGAAGGATTCTACATTCCCAAATATCTCCCCCCATTGACATCAAAATTTCACAATTTCTTACCTTTAGAGACTCATTCTTTTGAATTAAGTCAAACAGTATAGACATTATATATGTGTATCTCTTTTTTTCCCCATCAGAATGCAAACTCCTTTTGAATAGGAGTTGTTTCATTCTTTGTTTTTGTATTTCCAAAATACAATTTCCAAAGCATAGTACCTGTTGATTGATTTATTAATAACTCAATTTCACCTAGCCCTATCAGTAAAATGAAGATAATATCTATAGTAATTATTTCAAAGAAAGAAGGAAGTGGGTTGGTAATAAATTGTGAAGAAATTGTTTTCTATGTCTTAAATTGTTTGATATATATGAATTATTTATTGTTATTTTTTGTTATCTTCATCACTTTCAGAGTCTCATTAAAAATCCAAATGCTGCTTGGGGGTAAATGATAACTCTTTAAGGCATGAGGTACATGTTAGCATAAAATAGTAATGAGCCAAACAGTCATCATCTAGCAAAGTTCTCAAAGAAATAGCATACTTGACAATAGAGGAAAGGTAGAGGGATAGAAAAATATAAGGGGAGATCAGACCTAAAAAGCAGAACCTCAGTGCAATAATGCACAACACAAGACCATGGGATAACCAGGGGAAAGGCAACAGGAAAGAATGAGATAGAAAGAGGGGAAGGGCAAGGGTACAGGAGACCAAGATAACACCTGAGCTCCCATTTCAGGGTGTTCTGATTCACAGTGCCCCTTTGGGGGGCTCTTATTTCTTCTTATAGAGAAGGAGACCTCTCTGGTCTTCCTGCCTCCAATCCACCTGCCATGGCATTGCTGCCCCAGTAATCTTTCTACTGCATCACTATAATAATGTTACTCTTCAAGGCAGCCAGGATGCTCAATGGGTAGAACATTCAGCCTAAAGTCAAGAAGTTCAAATCTGAGCTCTGTCACCCTGAAAAAAATTACTTAATATCTATTTACCTCAATTTCCTCAACTTTAAAATGAGAATAATAATAGCTCCTTCACAGGGTGGTTGTGAGGATTAAATGAAATCATATTTGTAAAGTCCTTATTACAGTGTCTAGAATATAGTAGGTGCTCAATAAATGCTTATTCCTCTCTTCCTTTCCACCATACAAACATGCTTTATAGAGATAGCAAAACTTGGAAGGGAGGGAAGTGCATGGAAAAGCACTAGATATAGAATAATGAGTTCAAAACTCTCCTCTCACATTTAGTATGTAACCTTGAACAACCAGCCAACAAACACTTCTTAAGTATTTATTATAAATTAAGCACTGCATCCAGCACTGATGATAAAAAGACAAAAGTAAAATAGATCCTGTTTTTAAGGAGTTTAATCCTCATGGAGTAGACGTTCACATAAACTACATATTTTGTCATTGTTGTTCAGTCATGTTCTACTCTTTGCGATCTCATTTGGGATTTTCTTAGCAAAGATACTTGAATGTTTCACCATTTCCTTTTTCAGCACATTTCAGAGTTGAGGAAACTGAGACAAATAGAGTAAAGTGTCTTTTCCAGGGCCATACGGTCAGTAAGTGTCTGAGGCCAGATTTGAATTCAGGAAGATGAATTTTCTTGACTTTGTGCTTAGAACTCTATCCATTGTACCATTCAGCTTCCCCATAACTACATACATAAGTTTGCAAAATTAATACAAGGTAGTTTAAAAAGGGAATACCAGTTTTAGCCTTAGTTTTCACATCTATAAAATGGGTTTAAAATAACTATAGTATTTCCTTCTCTGGGTTGATGAAAGTGCTGTGTAAACCTTAAAATCCTAATATGAATATAAAGAATGGATGCTTCAAAATCTTTAGGGGCTTTCCATTATCAAACAAAATATTTAAATTCATCTTCGTAATACTTAGGCTCAAGCTGTCATATAACTTATGTTATTCTCTTTTATGCTTTTTATCTTGCAGAAAAAAATTGGATTACTCTCCATCTTTTGTTTCTGTCTTGTCCTCTCCCATCTCCACAGCCTTGCTTGTGCTCACCCTCAGGTTTGCAATAAACTCTCTCCGGGAACAGTGAAGTGGTGCAGCGGATAGAGCACTAGCCCTGAAGTCAAGAGGACCTGAGTTCAAATGTGACCTCAGACACTTAACATTTCCTAGCTGTGTGGCTTTGAGCAAGTCACTTAACCCCAATTGCCTCATTAAAAAAAGAAAGAAACTCTAGCTCTTCACATGTTCCCTTGTTGAATACATCTCCCTCTCCCATCCATCAAGTCTGAATTGATGTCTCATTATCCAAAAGTCATCTCTGATGTAGCCTTCCTGGCTACATTTGGCAGAGAATTTTACCTAGCTTTCCTTTTCTTCCATTATATTCTGCTTCATATCACGTTTATTTATTAATGATATATTCCACCACAGTTAGAATACAAACTCCCTGAAGATAAGAATTCTATTTTTTTTAATCCTGTATCCTGAGTGCCTTGCATATAGTAAGTACTTAAATGTTTTCTTGACAAGAACTGAATATAGTGGAACTGAACAAACTCTTCTTAACATTAGTAAAAATAACCTCACATGTATATAATAAATCACTTTGTAATTTTTTAAATGCTGTAGGATCCATTATTTAATTAATTTGATTTTCACCTTATGAACTCTTCAGGGATTGTTATCTATGTTTTCATGTGAAGGAACAGAGTTCTAGACAGCTTAGTGAATTAAGCACAGTCATGTGTCTAATATATGGCAGACGGAACTAGAGCACAGGACTCCTGGCATACAGTGCTCTTCCCATTACACTGCATCTTTACCCTCTGAAAACATAGTAAGTCCAAAGGACTATAAAACTTTGCATACCCTTTGATCCGTCAGTATCTCTACTGGATCTGTATCCCAAAGAGATCATAAATGAGGAAAAAGGACCGACATGTGCAAAAATATTTATAGCAGCTCTTTATGTAATGGCAAGGAATTGGAAAAATTAGTATATGTCATCAATCAGGGAATTATTGGATAATATATAGTACATGAAAATAATGATATTCCATTATTGTTCTGTAAAAATTGATGAATGGGATGATTTTAGAAAGGTCTAAAAAGTGTTACATGAACTGCTGCTGAATGAAGCAAACAGAACCAGGAAAATATTGTATACAGCAACAGCAGGAATGTGCAATGATCAGCTATGATAGATTTGGTTCTTCTCAGTGGTTCAGTGATCCAAGGCAATCCCAATAAACTTTATATGGAAGATGCCATCTGCATCCCAAGAAAGAACTATGGAGACTGAATGCAGATCAACATACTATTTTCACCTTTTTCTTTCCTTGTGGTTTTCTCTTTTGTTCTCTCTCTCCCAACATGATTCATATGGAAATATGTAA
>JAJPUD010027100.1:0-15855 GCA_023553655.1 Myrmecobius fasciatus
GCTGGTCACTTTGGGGAGTAGGGAGAGACCCTGGGCTGGTCACTTTGAGGGGTCCTTGAGGAACAGGAAGGGACCCTAGGCTGGTCACTGTGGAGCAGGGAGGGACCCTGGGCTGGTCACTTTTGGGGGGACCCTTGGGGAGTAGGGAGAGACCCTGGGCTGGTCACTTTGTGGAATAGGGAGGGAGCCTGGGCTAGTCACTTTGGGGGGGTCCTTGAGGAACAGGAAGGGGCCCTAGGCTGGTCACTTTGGGGGGTTCCTCTGGGGGGCAGGGAGGAATGGCACCTCTCTGGCACAGTTCTGGATCATCAGTTAATTCTCACATTTGGGAAGTCTCCCCTTCCCCCCCAGCCTAGAGCTCCTGACATGCTTCTCCCCCCCATTTCCCTGCATTCTCTCCCCTCCCCCCCATCCAGCAGAACAAGCTGAGCCTCTTTCACTGCCTCTGGGAGGCGGGAGCGCCTTTTCACTGGAGAGGAGGAGGGCGGGAAGGTGGGAGGAGGTGGGGGAGGAAGGAAGGAGCTGGATCCAGACTGGCAGTCCCTCTCCCCAGGGCCCCACCTCCGGCCAGCCCCCAGCCCAGCCCCTCCACTTGCCTGCATTTATCCTTTGCTGCCCATGACAGGCCCTGCCCTGGGACTGGTAGAAGGAAGAGAGGGCAGGTGGCCAGAGGAGCCCCTAAGAGTGGGGGACAGCCTGGGGGCTGGGACACCAAGGGTCCCGAGGTTTGGAGGCCAGGGGCTTGTCAGCCCAGGGACCATGGCGCTCTTGAAGCTTTCCGTGCTGGCATTCAGCTTTGTCTTCGGGGCCGCCGGCCTAACGATGCTGACCCTTGGGTTGTGGGCCGAGATGGCTCTGGGAAGGTACCTGGCCCTGTCCGCCCGAGGGGCCCCCAGCGCCCCCTCCCTCCTGCTTGCCGCCGGGGCCGCTGGGCTGCTCTGGGGAGGTCTGGCTGGTGGCGGAGCGGCCAGTGGGCACCGGGGCCTGCTCCGGGCATCTGCAGCCATCCAGCTGACCGCCCTGGGAGCCGGCCTGGCTGCCGGCCTCTCGGGACTGTGCTACCAGAACGAGCTGGCCCAGGGCTTCCGGGCAGGCCTGTGGCAGGCGCTGTGGGGCTACGGGGCCGGAGGGAGGGGAGATGCCAGCTTGGACGCCCTGCAGTGGGGCCTGGGCTGCTGCGGAGTGGACACTTATCGTGACTGGCTGGACTCACCCTGGGCCCGAAGTCCCCGGGCCCGGGGGAATGGCTCTCTGCCCTCCAGCTGCTGCCAAGGTCAGGCTGACTGCCAGGAGGGGGCCAGGGCTGTGGCTTCTGATGGCTGCTTCTCCAAAGCCAGCGACTTTGTGGCAGACAACATGGACTTCATTGCAGTGGCAGCACTGGGCCTGGGGGCCCTGCAGGTGGTAGGAGTCGTGCTGGCCTGCCTTCTGGCTGCCCGAATGGCCCCTGGCACCCAGGCCTCTGTGCAGACCCCAAAGAACCGTTCCCTGGAGACGCCGATCCCTGATGTCCCTGCTGTCTCCCCGGAGCCCTGAGGCCCCCCTGCCCCCCCCCCCATTCTCCCCTTCTCTCCAGGCTGGGCCCTGTCTCCTCACCTCACCCAGGAAATGGCCCAGTCCAGAGCCCTCACAGCCTCACCCCGGAGCCGAGCGGGCGCTTCTTCTGCCCTCCTTTGTTCTTTCCTGCCCTGCTCCTGAGGGACAGCAAACTGGGAATCCTACTGAGCCGGGCCAGCCTGGACCCCTGGGACCCTGGAGGCAGCTGCCCCAAGCTCTGGCTCTGGGTGAGTGGCTGGGGGACTGAGGAAGGTCTGGTTTGTGACGGGAGGCCAGAGCTGGGGGCAAGGACAGGCCTGGAACCCCAAGAGTCTATAGCAATGGCAGGTTGTGGTGGAGAGCAGCAGCGGGGCAGGGAGGGGCCTGGAGAAAGCCACAGGCAGGGCTGGCAAAAGCCTCCAGGCCCCAGCTTTGTGGGACAGCGGGATGGAAGTTTTGTGCACTTCCTCTTTTCTGAGTCTGTCACCTTCCCCTCCTCCCAGGCCTGTATTTATGGGCCAGAGGAAGGGACAGCCTAGAGCGTGGTGCCCTAAGCTGTGTGTCCACGAGGCTTCTGAAGTCATGGGTCATCACTGCCCTCTCCTGCCTTCACCTCTCCCAACACCAAAGCCAAAGGGCCCCCCTGCAGGGCTCTCTGCCTCAAGGCTTGACCTTGGCCCTCTCAACTGGGGGGCGGCTGTGAGATATGGGGGTGCCCCTCTTCCCCAGCTGACCACACCTGCCTTCTCCACAGGCCCCTGATCACTGCAGACACTCGAGAGAAAACCCAGAATCCTCCACTTGGTGACTCAGGAATGGTCCCGCACCCTGGGCTCTTGGCCAGAGGCCCCTGGAAGGATGCTCTCTGTCATGTCTCTGATGAACAGGCAGCCGTGTACCCAGGGCTCTCCTCCTTTATCTCCTGTTCCCTCAGCAGCCCTAAAGTGCCTGGCATGGGGACAGGGAAGGGGTACCCAGTGCTCTCTGGGTGACTCAGCAACAGAGCCCACACTCACCTGCGCCTCTCTCCTCTGGTCCTCCCCCTTTATCCCTAAAGCCCCTGGCACAGGGGGCAGGGAAGAGACTGGAAGGCTTGTGTTCTTTATTCTCTTCAACCACGGGCTTCTAGCTCTTGATTTTATAGGATTATGGAAAGCTTTAGGGGTCTTAAAGACATCTCTGTACCTCATTACACAGATGGGGAAACAGGATCCAAGGGGGCAAGAGTCTTGTCTAAAGACCCCCACTCACTCCCTCTGGCTTGAGATGGCTGGCTGCTCTGTACCCACGTCCCCCCACCAGACTTTCTCCTTTACTCTGGGCAGTATTCTGCCCCAAGCTGGCCCCTGTTCCTCAGCCTCCAGGTTTAGGGAACTCATGAAGGTTGACCTTACTTCAGGGACCCCTCAAAGTCCATCTCCTCCTACATCTCCATCCCCTGCTCCCACTTCTGCCTCAGTTTCCCCATCTATAACACAGGGATAATAATAGCAGCTATATTCCAGGGGGAGGCCAAGAACAAGCCCATCCTTACTCCCTACCCTCATCCTGTGCCAACGGAAGCTGGGGCAGCCGATGGCCAGAGAAGGTCAGTGACTTCCTCGGTCACAAAATGTATTGGAACAAGAATGAAGTCATAGCTCAGAGGAGCCAATGATATTTAGAAGTCGTGGGGGCCGGGGAGATAGAGTCCTGCCACGTGCCCGTTCTGTGGATGAAAAAGCAAGGTGGCGAGGGTGCAAGGGACTTGTCCACTTGTGACAGGGTCTGGGTCTCGGGTCTTTTAGCTTCAAGCCCCCTCTCTACTTCCTATTTTATTTATCTGCAACTTAGAGCATCTGCATCTCCGGGAGCAGTAGAGAGACTGAGAATCCCAGCATCCATCCTGGTGAGGAACCGCTCCTGGTTCCAGCCTCCTGGGGACCAAGCGGAACCAGGCCAATGCTCCTTCTATGTGATAGCCCCTTCCCCCAGGCACAGGACCTGGGTCTGAGTGCTGCCCTGATTATTTCCTGCCGGGGGGGGACCCTGAGACAAATCAATTTTCTCACCTGCCAAATAGGGATCCTACATTTGCAGTCCGTCTCTCAGGGCTGGTGCATGAGGACAGGATGGGAACATTCTTCTCCCAATATTCTTCAAGGGTTAAAGGCGGAAGGAAGCTTGCCCTGCCCCCCTAGCCCAGAGGACTGTTTTCCCCTGGGTCTGTCTCTCTGCCAGGACTATCAGCACTGCTGGCCCAGCTCTGCCCCTTCCAAAGAGGGCAGCTCTCAGCTTGGTTCTTTATCTGTAAATTGGGGATAATGTTCATAATCCCTACCTTGTTATGAAGCTCAATGTTAAGCAAAGTGCCACTATATTGTCTGCCATGATGCCCTGGATTATCATGGCTTCTGTCCTCAGTTTCCCACTGTGCTAGATGGTAACAGAGACCCTGTTTTATCTAGAACCTGGGGGGCTATTCTTATTCCAGACAATCCATTTATCAAGGCAGAATTAGAAAAGCTGGCACCCTGGTCATCTGGTCCAAGTAATGGCTCATGCCCCATTCTCCTTGGCAGCCTCAGTTGGGAACTCCCCGGGGGTGCGGAAGCCAGCGTGGGTCCCTCAAGAACACCTTTTGGAACCTGGTAGACTGTAGATACAGGATTCTTAGATTTCAGCCAAGCAAAAACTGTGTCTTTGCTCTCGGGGGTACTTAATAAATACATTAGGTGTGTGATAAATCCTTGTTGGGTTCTTTGATAGCATCGTGGAGGAGATGGGGACATAGGAGCTCTACCGGTTTATTGGAAACTGGTTGAATGGTCACCCTCAAAGCTGAACAGTTCCAGGGTGTTTTGGAGGGAGGTCCCCGGTGGTGGGCTCCTCCAATCTATTCCTGCTCTGTCTGGGTCAATATTTTTATCAATGAGATGGAGAAAATGAATAATTAGAAGAAAAGGTAAGATGTATACGGCACCTACTCTATGCTGGGCACAATACTAAGAGCTTTACGAATACACTTTTATTTTAAAAGCATGATAAGAGTTGTCAGACTTACAGTGACAGGAAGCTGGGGGAGCTAATCAATATGGTGGATGAATTAACCAGGATCTACAAGGACTAGAAAGACTTGAATGATAGCACTGAGCGAACATGGTGAAAATTTAAAATGAAATGTAGTCTCCTGATTGGTTAAAGAAACTGATTTCCCAAGGATGGGAGAGGGGAAATACAACCAGGTAACTGTGGGAGGAAGATCTGAGGGCCAGAGTGGATTACAAGCTTCAGATGAGTCCACTCCGGGACAAAGTGGCTGTGGCCATGCAAAAAGGCACAATGTCCAGGAAGAGGAAAGGGACAGTTCTGCTCTCGGACTCTCTGGAGCTCTGTGTTCAGTTCCTTTTGGGAAGGACACTGAGCAACAGGAGACCATCCAGAGGACAGAGGAGAGTATAATGTTTTCTCCAGCTCAAGGGGCATTTAAGTGAGAAAAGTGAGCTTCCTGTGACTTGAGATCTTTGCATTTTGGACCACATGGAGATATTCTAGAGAGGCTGGTTTGCAGTAGTGACCATCGAGGTCCCTCCCATTAAGGAGGTTCTGATTCTGGAGAGTGCTAACTCATGGGGCTCCAGATCAGCTTTTTGGGGCCTCTCCCCTGGCTCGGATCTGTCTCCCCCAGTTCCAGGGAAGCCTGAGCTTGATTCTGCCTGTCCTCACTGTACATGGTGGTGTGTGGTGTGGGGGCAAAGGCCTGGCCCATATGTCCCCGCTGGGCAGGGGGTGCAGATGAGGGAATGGGGATTGGTGGGGCAGGGGGTTGAAGGATAAGCCTTGTCATGACTCGAGTCAGCTGTGACTCAGGGGCTCAGGCTCCCAGAATTCCCAGAAATGACCTGGTCCACACTGTGCCTGAACAAAATGAGCCCTGAACATTGCCCGTGTGGCCAGTAAGCCCCTCTCTGAAGAGGTGCACAACAGGGATCCCCTCAGCCCTGAAGGCCTCTGGGGGATTGGGAGACCCCATTTATGAAGCTGTGTCTTTGTTGGCAGTGAGGGCACCAAGAGGAAGGGCAGTGAACCCCCCTGCTCGCCTCGGTGAGTCTCCCCCAGACCCAAGCCTCGAGCAGACGCTGCCAGGGGCAGAGTCTCTGCCGGATACGCACTTGGCAGGGCCAGGTCCCCTGAGACAGACCCTTCCTGCTGAAGGCGCCCCTGGGATTAGGCTCCTGAAGGAGACCATTGTGAGAGGAGGAGGAAGGAGGAAGATTAGCTCCTCACTATATAAAATCTCAGGGGTGTGAGGTGCCCTGCCTGCTCATCAGCCGGATGGCAGACAGCACCAAAGCACAAAGAAGGAAGGGATCCAGATCACCCAGGCAGGCCCTGAACCCCTCCTCCCCCCACCTCTTGGCTCCATTCTGGGCCTGATACTGAGCCAGAGACCTCCCACTGAAAGCCTGCAGGAGGAGAGGGAGGCTGGAGGGCAGCTGAGGGGTTAGGGAAGGGGGAGAGGGAGGGGCTTCCTCTTGAAAGGGGGGACTGAGGGGGTCAGAGAAGGGGGAGAGGGAAGGGCTTTCTCCTGAAAGTGGGGGGGACTGAGGGGTTAGGGAAGGGGGAGAGGGAGGGGCTTCCTCCTGAAAGAGGTGCTGAGGGATCAAGGAAGAGTTAAGGACTGGGGCCTTATTCCGGCCCTGCAGGAAAAGGGACCGGAGGGTCCTTCCAGTTGCTGACCCATGGTGTTCAACCCTTCAGGGTCCTAAGGAGGGGGGGTGGTGACAGGGAAACTGACAGATATAAGGCAGAGTGATTCCTGGCCACCTGGGCCCGAGGTGGGCAAGTGGGCCCTGCTCTGTTCCCCAGCCAGAAGGGTCTGGGGCCTGGTTTCCTCCCCTACTTCCAAAAGGGACCCCGGACCTATTTGGTTCTGCCCAGGGGCAGAGGAGACAGATGAGGCTGAGAAGAGAACGAGCAGCTTGGTGGGTTGAGGGGGCCAGGTCTGAGACGGGGGTCCAGGGGCTGACCCGCTGAGGCTCTTGGGAGGTTCCCGGGGCACAGAGGAGAGCCCGCCGGCCTATGGAGTTTTCTGTTTCTGAGTCAGAGTTTGCCCAGGGTCTGCAGAGAATTTTTTTCTATGGGAAATTCCCACCTCTGAGTGTGTGCTGACAGCCTCCTACCGTGTGGCCCCACTTACCTTTCCAGCTGGTGTCCCCACCTGGAAGCCTTATGTTTCAGTGGAACCAGAAGGCATAGACCCAGTGTGCCATCCTCTCCTGCCCTCCTGCCCAGGGTGCCCTGTGCCCCCCTTTGCCAGGCACCCCAGGGCTGCCCCTTTGCTCATGCCAGCCCGCAGGCCGGCTCAGTGCCTCCTAAAGGGGCCTGTATCTTCACATCATCTTCCCTTCTAGACTGGGGGGGGGGTCCTTGGAGAAGGGCCAGGCCTGGTACCAATCAGCGGGGACACTGGTGACCCTGGCACCCTGACTTTCGGTCGGCAGCTTTCCCTCTCAGTTTCCCTCATTCTAATGTTGGATCTGATGCTCTTTAAGTTTGCTTCTAGCTTTCAGTCTGTGACCTGCGCTCATGCAGGAAGGGACTGTTGGGCTTCAGCCTGGATTTCCCTGCTGCCCTCCTGTGGTGCCCCAGGCTCCTGACTCCCTGCTGCCCTCCTGTGGTGCCCCAGGCTCCTGATTCCCTGCTGCCCTCCTGTGATGCCCCAGGCTCCTGACTCCCGGCTGCCCTCCTGTGGTGCCCCAGGCTATGCCCCAGGCCCTGACTCCCTGCTGCCCTCCTGTGGTGCCCCAGGCCCTGACTCCCTGCTGCCCTCCTGTGGTGCCCCAGGCTCCTGACTCCCTGCTGCCCTCCTGTGGTGCCCCAGGCTATGCCCCAGGCCCTGACTCCCTGCTGCCCTCCTGTGGTGCCCCAGGCCCTGACTCCCTGCTGCCCTCCTGTGGTGCCCCAGGCTCCTGATTCCCTGCTGCCCTCCTGTGGTGCCCCAGGCTCCTGATTCCCTGCTGCCCTCCTGTGATGCCCCAGGCTCCTGATTCCCTGCTGCCCTCCTGTGGTGCCCCAGGCTGTGCCAGGCTGCGAGGATGCTCCAGCCAGATCCTTGGCCTTGCCTTCTCCTCACAATCACTTGTTGAGACACCTTACCCATCCCTCCAGACCGGGCCGCCCCCCCCCTCCAGGAATCTCCTTGGTTCCTCCCTTCCTTCTCTCCTTCCTTCCCACCCTCCCCAGCCCCCAAGCTCCTAACCAACCCCCCTTCTGGGACGCCCACTGAAGAGAGGAAGGGGAACAGCATGGACAAACGTGGGGCGCTTCCTGGCCGGGCTGGCCCACCTTGGGACGGCGGGGCGGGCCGGCCCAGGACACCATGTGGACCTGTTGTCAGAATAATATTTATTTATATATTTAGTGCTATTTTTGTTCAACACTGCCGTCCGTCATCGTGTCTGAGGTAATAGATGCGAGAGCCAGCGAGCCTTCGGTCCCCCTCCAGGGCAGCCCCCCTCCCCTCCCCAGCCCTGGCCCGTCCCACCCGCGAGGGCCCGCAGGGGGGGCCTGGCAGGGCTCGGGGGGCTGTGGGGCTCGGGACGGGCTGTTATTGCAAGATACGGTTTGTACATTCTCCATGCCCTTCCTCCTCCTCCTCCTCCTCGGCTCTGAGTTTCCGAGCCCCAATTATCAATGATCCATTACAGATTCATGACAAAATGAGAACACATGGATGTTGAGTGATAAAGAGAAAGTGCAATTGGAGGGGGGAGAGACCCCCGGGGGCTGTTGGAGGGGGAGCAGCCCCCAGGGGAGACACTGAGCTGGGGAGGGGGTGCTGGCCCAGGTGGGACACAGCCTGGGGTGCGGGGGAGGGGGAGAGGGAGTCGGCCCCCAGCAGGACACTGAGCCCGGGGGTCGGGGGGAGAGGCTGGGGGGTGGGTCGGAGCCTTGGAAGAGGGCGGGAACATCACCGGGCCCTGGAGGAGGCCAGGGCTCCAAGGTGATGGAGCTTAGGAGGAAGACAGGACCTTCCTGAGAGGGAGGGATCTGGGGCAGCACACTGCACCATGGGGGGTAGCCCCAGGCTGAGGGTAGCTGGTGGGGAGGCCCGGGAAGCTCAGGGAACCTTCTGAACGTTCCCACCCTTCCAGACCCCCCTACTCGCTCCCCAAATGGATTTCCTTCCACCCTTCCGTACCCAGGGAGGAGACATCCATCCTGGGAATAAACACCCCAGCACCCTAGGTTAATGACAAAATAGATTAAAAAAATAAACTCTTCATCTGGCCTCTCCCAGGGCCACCCACCGCTCCTCGCAGGGCTGGGGAGGCCTTTGGGCCTTGTCCCACACCGCCCTGAGGACAGGACCCCTCCTGAGCACCTACCCTGGCAGTCCTTCCCATCCCCGCCCAGCCCAAGGGGAGACGGCCCCCCGACTGTATTGCATATTGGTGTCCGTGAGGCCGCGGGGAAGGCCCTTCCAGGCCAGACCACGAGTCTCTGGGGTTTGCAGGAAGCGTGGGGACGGGGGGCGGGCTGGGCCAGGGTCTCAGAGGCCCCTGTGGGAAGCCCAGGCCGGCCAGGCGGGCTCAGGCAAGGCCCGGGAGGGGCTCTGGGCGGGGATGGCCACGATGGGAGGGGAGTTTTGGCTAAAGTGCATGTTGAGAACCACAGTGGCTGCGGACAGGCCGTCCCTAGTTCCCAGACGCGGAGGTCGGGGGGCCGGGGCAGCGGTAGCTAAGCAGGGTGGCTGAGGGTGGGGGGATGGGGGATCCCTAGTTGCCCCTGGGCACTGGCAGTGGGTCTATGGGAGACTCGTGCTTGGGCTGGCACTTCAGGGGATCTCGGCGAGGGCATGCAGTGGCCGGTTTCCTGTGAGGTGGGGGGTCTAGGGGCAGGTCCTGATGATGACCCGGGGCTGGGAGTGCCGGGGGGCCTTGCCGCCTCTCTCTAAAACTCCACAGTACTCACAACTGTCCGGGGCTCCTCAAAGGTGGCAATGAGAATCTGCTTTGGGGGGGGGATGGCGATGAGGTCGGCCATGTCCGGGGAGGCTCGCGGTGGGGCCTCCTCTTCCTCCTCCGCCCGGTGGTCCTCATACAAGGTGTTGATGTGCAGCAGGGGGTGGGTGGAGTTGTGGCTCAAGACAGCTATCGATTCGGGCTTCCCAAGGCCAGGGGGGACAGCGGTTGGGGGCCCCGGGACCCCAGGAGTTGTAGCAGGCGGGCAGGTATGGAAGGATGCTGGAGGGGGTGCCATGGCCCGGCATGGTTCCACTGGGTACAGGATTTCTTTTTCTGGGCCTGGGGGATCTGAAAACAGGATCAAAAACACCAACATGTCTCTTTCTTCTTTCAGACCATGGATACCCCTCCCCACCCCCTCCCAGCATGCTGTCAGCTGCAGCTCTGGCAGGGGCTGCACCCAGACACCCCCTCTCCTGTGACCAAAAGTGGCCCGGAAGGAGTTCTCATCCTACCGCTCCCTACTGCCCAGAGTGGGGGTGGGTGGGGGAAGAGCGCGTAAAACTGACGGCAGGGGGAATTCTTATTTGCCATGACACAGTCTTGTCTCGGCTGTTGTAACTTTGGGGCTTTTATTTTTGTGGGGGGTTTAGGTGGGGAAAGGTGGAGGCAAGATAGGATCAGAGTTAGAGCTGAAATGGCTCTTACGGAGCACTCCCTTCATTTTATACACAAAGAAGCTTCTTGGCCATCCTTCTTAGGTACTGAAACATTATTAATGAATTGCTCACAAATTAAGTGCCTGAGGTAGGATCTGGATCTGGGTCTCCCAGACTCAGCATTCCATCACGGCCTCTCTGTTTTAGGGAGACTCCCCAAGATGGACGTGCCATGAACTGCCTAGCTGGCTTCCCGTGGCTGTTCTATAGAATGGGCCAGTGAGTTTGATCCCGAGGGCCCAAGTGGGCAAATCCTACATCAGTCAGGTGTCTGGCTCCATGCCACGGCCTGGGGCTCCCACACCGAGCTCAGCTTTGCGGATCTGGAGCCACCTATGAAGGGACTAGGGAACTTGGGAAGAAAGGAAGGGGGGAAGGGAGTGCCTGGAAGGACACCTGGACGTGCAGGTCATAGGAGAAGGGGGTCCGGAGCCCAGGGAATCAGGATGATCCAGGAGGTTAGCTCCAGGGCCAATGGTTGCACCTCAGCGAGGGACCAGGGAAGGACCACAAAGTTGTGAGGTGTGAAAATCATGGGGCCAGAGTCAAAGGGTCTGGGGAGCTCTTCTGACCAGTGGATCTGGGTCAGTCAGGAATAAAGACAAGGGAGCAGCCCTTCACTGGCCAAAATGATAGTTATTCATGGCTTCAGGAGGCTGAGGGAGGCCCCCCACACCACCACCTAGAAGGAACCTTAGAGACCGTCCATTTTAATCTCCTGACTTTACAGGGGAGGAAAGTGAGGTCTAAAGAGATTCAGTGAAAAACCAGCTCTTCTCACTTCTGGATCCAACCCTTTTTTCCCTCTACACTGGACAGCCACCAGGCAAGCTCTAAACAAAATGGTGGACATAGCAATGAGAGAAACCGAGTCCTCCCAGAAAGTAGTGCTATTGCTGATTCCTGATATTACACAACCCAGCACTAAAGACCTTTTGGTCTGATGCTTCTGGGTCCCTTCCAGCTTTGCTAGAGAACTCCTGAACGGTGGGGTCTCCGATGGAGCTTATGCATGACCCAGGACCCCAGAGACAACTATATACTCATGGATGGGCATCTTGCCTTTGAGTCAGCTGGTCCAAAGGAAGGGAGCCTTGGGTTCCATACTCCTGCAGCGTGTCTGGATTCATTTAGACAGCAGAAGAAAATATCTGAGCTGGTCCTTGGTTAGTGGGTGATGAGAAGAGCCCTATACTAGCTGGCTGGGCCGGCCGTTGAGCAGCAGGATGGATCTACACAGGCTGCCTTCTTCCTCCAGCCTGGCGCCAGTGAGACTCGGGGTGCTCTCTCAGGCTGAGGGCTTTCTTAGGTCAGGCAGAGCCGTAACTGGCAATGAGAGTGCCCAGAGCAAGCTGTGTGCAACATAAAAACTTGGGAGGAGGGGAAGGTGGTGCTCTTGCTCAGTCTTTGGGACCCCTTGGACCACCTGGCCCTTCTGTCCTCCACTGTCTCCCAAAGTCTGTCCAAGCTCGTGTTCATCACTTCCATGACAAGCTCTCTCCATCTCATCCTCTGCCATCCCCGTCTCCTTTTGCCTTCAATCACCCAAACATCAAGGTCTTTTCCAGTGAGCCCTTCAAAGGCAGGGTGGCGAAGGGAAGCCATGCTGGATGTGGAGCCAGGAAAGATGTGGATGCTTACTTACTAGGAGTCTAACTCTGGGCAAGTCCGGTTCTGAGCCATAGTGCCATCATCTATATAATGGGGATAATAAGAGCCAGAGTACTTACCTAACAGAGTTATTGTAATCTGTAAGGGCTTTGTAAGCCTTAAAAAGCCATGTAAACATCGGGACTGTTACGCTTGAAGAGGACCCCATTTCTGGAGCTTCTCTTTAAGCTAAACATCCCCAGTGTTTTCAAGCAATTTTCATTTCACTTGGCTGATCCCCAGCCTTCTCCCATCCCGGATGCCCCCATCTAAATAATCTACAACAGAACTGTCCGCCTCTCAACTGGAGTCGCCGTATGGCCCCCCCGAAACTCCCTACTTGTCCTGAACCAGATGCAAATGTTATTGAAAGATTTTTAACAAAATTAACCAAAACAGTTCAACATAAATAATGTGAATTTGTAGTTTCTAAGTCAATAGGCACCTGTTTCTATTTGGGTTCGACACCAGTGCCTCCCACTTTGCCAAAGCACTCTTTATGGAGTCCTGAGTTCTAGGGACACAATACTCCAGATGTGGTCAGATCAGATTTGTACCTTTGTTATTCTTGAATGTCTCCTTTGGACATCCAAAGATCACACTATGTGGGGGAGACTAGGGACACCATATCACACTGCTGTTCCACTAGACCTCCAAGAACTTTTTCACACGAAATGTGTTACGCTTTACAAAAGTGAATGTTGTGGGGCAGTTAGATGGCGCAGTAGATAGAGCACCAGCCCTGAAGTCAGGAGGAACTGAGTTCAAATCTGGTCTCAGACACTTAAGACTTTCTAGCTGTGTGACCCTGGGCAAGTCACTTAACCCCAATTGCCTCAGGGGGAAAAAGTGAATGTTGAAAATTATCTCTGCATGTATTTGGAAAAATAAAATACTATTTAAAAAAAGAAATGCTGAATAGCTATATTTCACCAATCCTGTACATGTGTTGGTGAGATATTGAGCATGTAAGGTGAGCTTTATACCCTTCTCCCTATTAAATTTCATTTTATTGGGACAGCTAGATGGTGCAGTGGGTAGAGCACCAGCCCTGAAGTCAGGAGAAACTGAGTTCAAATCTTGTCTCAGGCACTTAAGACTTCCTACCTGTGTGACTCTGGGCAAGTCACTTAATCCCAATTGCCTCAGGAAAAAAAATTCATTTTATTAGATTGAGTCTCTCAGTCTAGCATATCAAAAAAATTTAAACATGACCCTGTGACTCTAAATCATGATCTTATGTTCAACATATCTCTTCCCTCCAGATTCCACATTGTATGTATACGATCTATGTCTATATTAATGTCATGGGTAATCATTTTAGATCAGATAGGACAAGTACAGAGCCCCCTGGGAGACTCCACTAGAGGTTTCCATCCAATATAATTTATTCATGACTCCTTTTGGGGTTCAAGCATCCAATGGTTCTATCTACCTGGACTACCGTTTAGCTCAGCATTTCTCCATCTTGTCCAAGGAGAGCATGAATCTTGGTCAAATGTTTTGCTGAAATCTAGTTAAAGTTGATCTAGGGTATTTCTCCAATTGACTGGTCCATTAACCCCTCAGAATAGGAATTGAGGTCTGCACTGACCTATTATGGATGAAGCAAGGCTGGCTCTCGGTGACTGCTGTTTCTCTTTCTAACTTGACTTACCACTCCTTTAACTGTACCTTCCAGACTTCTAATAGAAAGTCAAGTCATTTGACTTAACATCTGAAGAAACCATCTTTTCCCCCTTTATGAAAATTAGGAGAGCATTTGCCCTTCTCCAGGACCTTTTCCATTCTCCATACTTTCCCACAAATCACCAAGAGCTGTTTAGCAATTATATTTATCTCTTTTTATTACCCTTAGTATGTAACTTCTCTGGGCTTGGTAACGACTTCTCTTCAGGCACCTTGTTTCTCCTCTCTTGCTATTTCCACATTTATCTTAAATTTTAATTGATCAGTTTTGCTTTTCTGTTCCCAGTCAGAAAATCATTTTTTTTTGTAGAGAAGACAGAATTAAAGAATTAGGTTGTTCTTCTTTTCATCCACTACCTCCTTTGATCATTACCCAATCCACCTTGAGCAAGGTTCCTATCTTTTCTTCCATCTTCTTTCCATCCCTCACACTGGAAAACCCTCTTTGTTGTAGCTTTCTCTGCTGGTCTTCACTCTCCTGGTTGTTAGCCCTCTGCTGCTACCTTTTGATATCTGTCTTCATTTATGCCCTTCTTCCACTTTTTGTACACTGTCTTTTTCAAATATGAGTTGGCCCATGCATTTCCTCTATTCATATTAGTAAGTTGAGGTAACTTTCTCCTTTATTCCTAATTGGGTTCCTTCGTGTTTGTGTTGTTGGAATATCATAGTTTAAAAGAACATCACATTCATTTCAGGTCAACTTCCTTGGAGGGTTTTAGGACACAAGTTTCTGGCTATCTTTCCTATAAAGTCTTTGGAATCCACTTTCTGAAAATCTCAGATGCATCTTTTTCCCCTACTCATCTAGCCCAAATAGGGGACTCCCTTCCAAGGTTCCCATCATTTGATTTCAGCTAGTTCATCTTTACCAGTCAATTAACTCCAGAGTAGCTATTCCCCTTGGTCATATCCTCTACCAAGAATCCAGGATTGTCAAACTTCAATTGAGAAGTTAGTAGCGTGACTTTTGGCAGAGTGAGCACCAGAGCACCAGAGGTCTCAGAGAGTTGGGGTTGGTTTCTGGCTGGTTTCTGGATCACTTTCTAGAATTTATCTTTTGTTTCCTCATTGTGGCCAGGTGGTCTGTGATGGATTATTACCACAAGATCACTTCTGACCTCTTCCCTTTAACAAAACCTCTCTCCGCTGCTCTTCCATCTCCATCAAATTTCTTGACTCTTTACATGAATATATTCTTCTCATGAATCCTCCTCCGTTTCTCTTTTCTTTGATTCCTTTTCTTCTAAAATCTGAATATCTTTCCATGATTCCCATATTTCTGCCATGACTGATCTCCCATATCTCAAAGCTTCTTTGGATGCTGACTTTGTCTCCTTTTTCAGTTCACGTGCTATTTATTTTTCCACACTGATTTCCAGACTTCCCGAGGCCATGAGACTTAGTGGTGGTTCTCCTCCTGGATACATCCCCCTGTGAGTTATTGTTCTCTCCACTAACAGCTGCTTTTAGTCTCTGTGCTCTCCAGCTTGGCAGAGCTATATGGGTAGTTTTCCCCTTCCATTTTCAGTTTAAAACCCTTTGGATTCAATCTGTAAGTCTCTAAAGAAATTAATTTTAATGTTCCTCTTGAGATTTTCTTTACTCCTGCCAAAGAGCCTATCAATCCAATACGTTCCATAAATCCAAATTTTATACTCTGACAGTGGATCACTCTTTCATTAAGCTTCCACCTTCCCAGCAGCAGTAAAGAAAACCATACTTTTCTCCCTAAGATCTTTAGTTTCTCTCTTAGGATTTTATCTTCCTCAGCAATGCTTTCTAGGTGTTGTCTAGGGGTATTATCTGTCCCCATATAACTTACCAAGAGTGCCTGATGGTCACCAGGCTTGGAAAACATTAGGAAGGGATCACATTCAGAGTACAGGCTCCAGGATGGAGTATGTCTCTTGACTGTTCCATTCCCAAAGACTCACTAGTGATCACCATCAAGCGCCACCAGTTGGGTCTTCTTCCTCTGCCCAATCCTGAATGACAGCTTCCTGATGGCACTTCTGTACTCACAGTATTGCTTCTTGGCAATCCCAGCTTCCTCTTCTAGACTCCAGCTTCATCCTCTTTGGGATGATACTCATGTTTATTACCTTGCTCCAAAAGCATCCCATGATCCTCCTCTTTCCTTTTTGTGTTGCTATCTTCCACCCTCCTATCTGGGTAAGGACCCTAGCTGCAGAACTCAGTGTCCACAGAGACCAACCTCCTTTTTCTTTTTTCCTGTGGAACTCTTCTTCCTCTGGAACTCTTATGTTAAAAAACACCTCATTCTCTCTAATAAACTAGAAAGTAAAGGT
>JAJPUD010027101.1:0-15439 GCA_023553655.1 Myrmecobius fasciatus
AATAAAATACTCAACTTCTCTGAGCTCTAGCTGTTAGTATTTTTTTTCCTTCTGTGTATATAAAAAAGTCAGACTGCCATGTTGATGCATTTTCCTTAAGAGGTATACCACTGGGAAGAATAAGTGAGATAGGGAAACTTCTGCAAATATAAAAATCTAATTAAAATGCATGCAAGTATGAGTTAACTCACATATTGAAGGTATGTCTTTTTTACATTTAGCATTTTGACATGATTTTTTTAACATTTTAAACAATGTCTAATAATTCCCTATGGCAGCTATTTAGTGTATTAAAAATAAAAAGGGAATCCCTCTTTCCACTCTTTATTTTTGTTTGAAGCAACCTTTGGTCCCTATTACATTTTTATCTGCCAGAGTTGGTGGGATGTCAATATATTTTCCATTTAGCTACCGCTGCTTCTTGGATATTCCTAAAGTTCTCCAAGCACAGGAAAAGATAAAGTCTTTGTAAATCAAAGCCTCCCCTCAAATTATAGTCTTATTGTCAAAAATGGACCATATTTTCTAAATTTTACTGGCTTGCTAATTCTTCAGTCGGATGAACTTCAAAAGATAAATCTGTGATTCTTGACATTGCATATTGGTTTGGCCAAATCAAATACCATAGTGATAAAAAAAAATAGTAGTCATTTGGTTAGTTCCCAAATTGGAAATTCTAGAAAATATATGAAAATTTCCAAAATGGGTTGAAAATAGCCCCATGCTGCACACAGGGTAAGCTGGAAACAGCTGTTCAGTGGAGGGGATAATGGATGGCTAGTCTGGAGAGCAGTGCTGGGGGGATGGCTAGTGATGCTGGGCATAAAGCAAGGATCCTCCTGTTAGGGAGAAGGGAAAGCATCGGGGCAATAAATCAAGTCAGAAATTCAAATAATTGTATTTGCAATGAGGATTTACTTCTCAGTATGTTGCATTTTTCTGTTCATAATTCTCTACAGTGGGAAAAAAAGATGGACAGACAATTTATGTAATCATTTACATTATGGATGATTTAGGGAGTTGTTGAGCTAAAATGTGGTTCTCGTTTTAAAGGCTCTCTTCTAATGAAGACTCATTGGAACTTCTCTTGGCTAGCCACAAATTTAGGCGTAGGAAATTTCCCCACTTAAGTACAAGTTATATTCATTGGATATAAATTTACTTGTTTTGAAAGAGACTTAAAAACTGGCATTACACACCACCTGAGCCTTTGGTTGTTTTCTGAGCCTGTTTCAAGTTCTCTTATCTTAACAGTATTGCCCTCTATATGTCCATGCAGTATTTATTAAACATTAACTATTATGGTTAAAGGGACGTTAACAGTCAATCTTGTTTTAAGATGTTCTATTGAACTTTATAATTGCCACTGACTATACATTGTCTCTTCCAAATCTTTCCATGCCATTTATTCATTCTTCCTTAAAATATATTGCATAGCTCTCAAAACCAACAATCAGTTAATTTGAAAAATAATGAAGATAAATTTGAAAACAATTTTTAAAATGCCATCTTATATTTTCATCCTTTATAGATTACAAAACAATTTCGGATGTTTTTGATTCCATAGTGTTTCTGCTTGTTTTTCTTTTTCCTTAAGTAAAAACCTATGTATTTCATTCTTTCCCCCCCCATAAAATTGCTTTAGTGTAATTCCTATATAGGTGGGTTGACTAGTTTATCTAACTTCACCCTCTCCCAGAAATGAGTTTAAATTATGTCAGAATTCAAAATCTATATTCTGCAAAAGATAAACCTCAGAATTAAACCAGTTTCCCCCTTGGAAAGCAGGAGCACTTTATGGCTCAGGATCCATCTCACCATTTTCTTTTCTTAAACTAGGAAGCCCACAATTAAAGTTAAAAAGGAATAGACTTGGAACAAAACTGAACCTTTTGCTGGGAGGACTGGAGGGTGGCACTGTGCTCCACAGGGTACCAGCATTCTCTTGATGCTGATACAAAAAGAAGGGTCACCCTAGTGCCAGTAGCAGAACAGCAGGGTCAGCTGCCACCTTGTTGGCATGTCCTCACTTGACACAGTGCCTAAAGATAACAAAACCGAACCATAGGAAAAACAGAAGAATTCCATTAGATATAGGATACATCTCACGGGAGAACTGAGTAGCCTCCAATCTGCCAAAGTTTAGTGAGTAATGAACACAGCCCCTGAAAAATCATGGATTCCACAATTTTTAACCATGCTCCATGATTTTTCTGTCCCTATCAGCAGTTTTAAATGTATGCACCTCTGTTGCCTACCCACCGCAGTGCTGAATTGGCAGCTTAGAAAGGTGTACCTTCTCTTACATAGAGGGGCCGCTTTGCTCAGTGGGAAGGGATAAGAAGCGTTTACCATTTGATGTGATATAAAATGAGAGGTTGGATGACTGGGGTGGTGATTGCAGGAATAATAGAAGCATTGGGAAGAAAAGTAGAGAAGATGGATAAATAGGGAAGGGCAAGAAAGCAGGCAACATCTCACTGATATTTGCCTCTTTCCTGGAACGTTTCAGGAAGAAAAGGAAGAGTAGGAAAAGAAGGAAGGAAGAAAAGAAGGAAAAGTAAGAGATGCAAGCTATTGGAGAAGTTGTGGGTTTTTAATACCTACAAAATGAGGCACGCTCAAATAAGGGTACAACCACGCAAGTCCTTCCATTAATTGGAATGCTTGAGGACTGGGGCGGGAGGGGGGGGGTCCTGAGTAATCGAATTGCTGGTTGACTAAGAGTTGACCCATTTCATTAAGTATGCTTTAAGACTGGATGGTTCTAAAGTACATCAGTCCACTTTCCAAATACAGTGACATGAGCACAACTGAATCTTTTTTTGAACCCTGGAGATCTTGCCCTTCATTAGAATTATTATTATGAACAAGAATTCCTCCTGTACAGGACTATGGATGATGGTGTGATGGCTTAACAGATTGGAACGAGTATGTACTTAGTCCTCAGGACATGCCCTAGAGCGTTTTCTTAAAATAAATCCTCAATACATACTTCTCATCTTGTCATCTGCCTTTCAACTAAAAAGGAGAAAGTGAAAACAATTTCAATGAATTGAAGCTTCTAATCAGTTGGGTTTTTTGAAGATTCACTATGCTTCAGATGTAGTAAATTATGGTTTCTTCAGCCTAAAAATCCTACATTTAATTTTCTGGCATGTCCCATTAAAAAAATTGAAATTGTCATGGCATAAATCTAGCTAGGCGTCCCCTGTCCTCCAGATTTTTGATGACTCTATACCAGTGATTTTTTTTCTTTTGCAATACCTAAGGTATGTAGAAAAATCCTCAAATGTTTCTGGGAGCCACATTTATCTTGCTACCATGACTTTTAAAAAATGAATTTAATGGACTTCATGTAATACTTGGTCCTCCCTGTCCCCACCCCAGGTGGAAGGGTGTCAGGAAATCAAATAAACAGTTCATTTTCCAAAAAGGCTGAGAATCACTGCTGTTCTCCTCTCACCACTGAGATGCCACCATCTGTGGATGAGATGAGGTGTATGTGCATTTACCAGGTCCAGAAAAACCTAACAGTGAGAGAGACAGAAAGCAAATAATACATAATCAGATTGAACCTGGGGAGGAACTTTGCAAGGCCTGAAGTAAAGCCAAGTTTCCAGGCTAACCAGAACACTCTGGAAAATCAGCTGTGATATCTTCAATGACTGTAAGTGGTTAAAGTCTCCATTTTTGCTTTCATCTGCAAAATAGCATTTCACAACCCAGGGGCTTCTCACATTATGGAGGGGAATTGTCCCAATACCAGTCTTGGAAGGAAAAGTACCCCCTCCTGGGCCCTTCGAGCAAATCTTCCTATCCAAGGACGGACCCTACTTAGATTTAAAGAGTTGACAAGATCACAGCCCAAGATGGTATGACAGCAGTTTTATTAATAACTATTATCACAGCAGATGGAAAAACTGTAGACAAAACTTTGCATATAATGTGTCTACCACAAAAAATGCTCGATGAAACAGAAGGATTGTTAGCTACCACAGAAATTTTTTTTCCGCATTTTTCCTTCTTAATGGGATAAAAATGTTGAATTTTTGCCCATTTTTTGCAATAATTTTTCACGATTTTTCCATGCCTTTCATTTGAGAATCATTATTCACGTGTGAAATCCACTACTTAATAGTTTCAGGTATAATACTTCCGAAGAAAGTAAAGTTTTACATCCATGCATCCAAAATATTTGAGTGGAGGGAGACAAATGAGAGTAAGGATTCGGTATAAAGAGTACCATTCTTCAAGTCAGGAGAACTTGGATTCAAATCTGATCTCTGACACTTGCTGTATAACCTTAAGCTAATCACTTAACCTCTCAGATTCAATGTCCTTATCTGTAAAAGGGGACTTATATTAGCACCCATCTCATAAGGCTCTTGTGAGGAGCAAAAGAGATAATGTCTATAGAGTGCTTCACAAACCTCAAAGCACCATATAAATGTTAGCTATTATTAGGTGCTCTCCGTCTGCTACATCCAGCTGTCCCTCTAGTACTGAGAGAAATCGAATTCCTCATCACCCGAACATCTTTCAAGACTTTGGGTTCTTCTCCTTTGTTTCTGTCTTTTGTTTTTTAATTTAGCTTACAGTGCAAATAGCCATGGCAGACACTAGCCATTAATTCTGGAATCTGGAGCCAGCATCTCTCAATCCCATTTTATTCTTCCTCTCTATTCCCCTCCCACCCCACAATCTCATTCTCACTCCGTCCAGCTCAATTCAGCGAGGGTCTTCCTCTCCCACTTTTACTGCCTTCGGAGGTTGAAAGCCCCCTCCAGCTTCTGCACATCTGTCATAGGACAGATATTCCGTTAGGACTGCATGAAGGCGGGCACAGCTCTTAGCACTGGCACTCAGACAATGGGAGAATGACCAGTTCCAAAGCAGCAAAAAAGGAAAAACATCCTCCTGCTTTTGTTCCAAAAGAGCCTTCCAATACTCAGCAAAGTTGCCAGTGGTTGCCTGGTTTTTCAAACACAGACTGGGCTTGCCTTTTCCTGTACCAAAGCTTCTGAATCAAGGAGCCCACTCCAGAAGCTTAGCTTAATTACTCTGATCTTCAGAGAGGCTAGAAAACTCCCTCAGCTGAATGCTTAACAAACTGAACTTCAACTGCCAAGAGATGTTTGTCATGGATGCTATTCAGATTATTAATTATTATTATGAGCACTGGGGTGCAAGGGGCCTTCTTAAGCTGCTTGCCTTGCCCCCCACTCTTAAATGGGAGTCAAAAGTAAAAAATGGGAGATGGAAATGAGGAAATTTTAATCTATTAAATAAACATGACACCAAATGGTATTCAGTCATTTCAGTCCTGTCTGACTTGTCATGACTTTATTTTGGCTTTTCTAGGCCAAAATATTGGCATGATTTGCCATTTCTTTCTCCAGCTCACTTTACAGATGAGGAAACTGAGACAAAGAGGATAAAGTGACTTCTCCAGGGTCACACAGTTAGGAAGTGTCTGAGGCTGGATTTCAACTTCCTGACTTCAGGGGCAGCACTGAAGGGTCAGCTGTGCCGTGTCTCTGCAAGTACATCCCTGAAAATCTAGTAGACGGAAAATATAATATCAATAATGGTTGGCACTTATATAATGTTTTAGGTTCTACAAAGTGCTTTCCAAATATCATCCAAATTTGATCCTCACAGCAACCCTAGGAGGTAAGTTCTAATATTGTCCCCATTTTACAGATGAGGAAACTAAGGTAAACAGAAGCTAATCAAGTGACATGTCTAATAATTGTATAAGGTTGCACATGTGCGGCTGTTGCTGTTCCACCAATCTGGGCAATCTCCTCCCTTGTAATCTGCGCTTTCTTCAGACCTTCTGACCTCATGTGAGTAAGGTGGCTGATTTGCATCAATGTGATTTAATAGAAAAACTCATGACTCCAGGGTCAGAGGATCCAGATTCAACTTCCATCTCTGATGGGGGCTTATATTAGCACCTATCTCACAAAGCTCTTGTGAGGAGCAAACGAGATCATGTCTCTGATGTTTCTCCCCCTGTAACCTTAGAGAAGTAGCCTAACCTAACTTTTTTGGGTTTCCATTTCCTCACCTCTAAGATGAGAGCATCGGATTAGAGAGCTAGTGCTGTTCCTCTTACCTCTTATTTAATGATTTTCTCTTCTCTCTCCTTTCCTCCCCCTCTCTTTCTCTCTCGGTCACTTCCCTCTTTCTTCTTCTTCCCTCATCCAGGATTTATCTCTCCTGTGTTTCCCCTCAACAGCACTGGCTTAATAAGTGGGGGCCCAGAAGCCACTTAGATATTGTGATTTGAGGGATGTGAGGCAGCCCTCCATGTTCTCAAAACCCCTCTCATGCTCCTTGAAATCCCATCATTGAGATTTGTTTTTTTTAGTTTTGGAGGCCTTTTGGTCTTTAAGAGTTACCTATAAAAAAGCCAAAAATACTCTTTCCAAGTGTAATTCCTTAGCCTTTATCAGCTAAACCTAAAGGGTGAGCTTTTATAGCTCTCAGAAAACAAAGCCCTTGCTAACCTAATATAAGTGGTTGGAGCCAGACAGGAAATCTGGAAATGGAGGTGAGATGGAGAAGAGGATGCTTCAGGATGCTGCAAGAGAAAGGGAAAAGCACCAGAAATAAACTTCACAACTGTGTGTAAGGCCAGACCAAAGTATTGCATTTCCCAGGACCTCAGTGATCTCCTTGGAAAAAGGAAAAGGGACACAAGACAATGCAATAAGAAGAGAAACAGTCAACTGAAGGGAGAAGGGTAATCTTTACAGAAAATTTCTCTATTAAAGATCTGGTATCCAAAATATATAGGAAAGTAAAACAAATATACAATGATAAAAGCCATTCCCAAATAGATGTCATCAAAAGATAGGAAAAGCATTTTTTTAATTAAGAAAAAATACTATCAACAATTATACGAAAAATTTCTCCATATCATGTATAATAAGGAAAAAAAAACAAACAATGCTGTGCTTCTACCTCATGCTCATCAAATTGACTAAGATGAAAAAAATTAAAAGTCATTATCACTTGGGGGTACTGTGAGAGGACAGGAATCCTATTGTATTGTAGGTGGAGCCATGAATTAAGCTAACAATTCTAGAAAGTCCTTTGGAAACATATCCTTCAAATCATTAAACTTTTCATATCTTTTGACCAAGGCATGTATTCCAAAGAAATCAAAGTATGAAAGAACCCCTATAAAATTACTTATAGAAGTACTTTTTCCTGACCGCTTTGGTCAAGACAACTGAAGACAACAGGGTATCACATGGGAAAAATGATTGAATTAAATTGCAGTATAGAAATTTAACAAATTTAAAAATAAAAACAAAATGAAAATGTATTTAACTTAATGTTTTAAAATTTTAATAAAATGATGAATATAACCATTTCAGAGAAAACTAGGAAGATATTCATGAATTGATACAGAGAGAAGTGAAAATAATTAAAAGAACAATCTACACATGAAAATAATATTGAAGAAAATTACTTTTAAAAATTACAAAATTTAAATCAATAAAGTGGCCTCTCAAGACTTAAGAAAACTGATGAAGCCTGCCTCCTACCTTTTGGCTGACAGGTGAAGGACCATGGGTCTCAAACTTTTTAGTCTTGGAACCTATTTACACAATTGAAAATTATTGAATTCTCCAAAAGCTTTTGTTTATCTCATTTATATCTATTGATATTTGTCATGTTAGAAATTAAAACAGAGAAAATTTTAAAATATTTGTTTGGGTTGAAATTATGTTAATATGTCCATAAGTAACACTTTTCAAAATTAAAATAACTGTTTTCCAGAATAAAAAAAGTGAGAAAAGTGACATTGGTTTTTCATGTTTTTGTAAATCTCTTTAATGTCTAGCTTAATAGAAGGTGGTTGAATTCTCATCTGAACTTTTGCATTCAGACTGTTGTATTATTTTGGTTAAAAGTAGTGAAGGAAATCTGGCCTTATACATACATGTAGTTGGAAAACAATGGAGCATTTTAATAAGCAAATACTATTTTAGAATTATTACAAAAGTAGCTTTGATGTTGAGGGTCCCTTGAAAGAACCTTTGGGGTGCCTAGGAGTCCATGGATCACACTTTAGGAACTGTTGAACAATAGGAACAGAATGAGACATACATTTTTTGACAAGATAAATATATTAAATTTTTTTCTTGATTATATCTGTCACAAGGATTTCTATGGGGTTAGAGATTTGGGGAAAGTGATAGAGATTTTAAAAAAAGAAAATAATATCAATAATTTTAAGTTACACAAAAGAAATCAAAAAGAAATTCCAAAGGGAACACAAACAAGGCAATTTTGTTACTGTTATGGTAGATATACACTCTCAATCTTCTCCAAACTGCACTCAGACTTTCTCTGTGTCTCAGCTCTTTATCCTGAAGCAGCATTTCCACATATTGTAAGTATCCTCCACTACTGTGATCTTTCTCTGCAATTGATTCCTTCCAGAACTTCCATTAAGGAAGCTGCCATGTCACATTCTTCTCCAGGTTATATTCCAGACTACCTTTACCCTGCTCCACCCCCTACTTTTCTTCCATCTTTTTCAATTCCCTTTTACATGTTATTTTCCTCCATTAGAATGTGAGCTCCTTGAGGACCTGGGCTCAGAGCTGGGTTAAATCCATCTCATACTAGTTAAGATGTTATGTTTTTGTCTATTTTTTTGGTCTAATACTGAAGATGCATTTGCACCTTGGAAATCCCCAAATGACATAAACCAGGGCTTGTTTTATCATTTTGTTGGTCGACTATAGATAGAGAAAATACTAATAATGCAAATTAAACTTAAAAGTGCATTATATCTTTGCAGAGACAACTGTTGAAATATTTACTAATTCACCCCTGACAGGCGTTGTCTATTTTGTATTTCCAGAGCAGTACTTGGCATATATCAAATTAGTTTCCAAGTCTTGTGACAAAACCTTTCACATCCATTTCTTTTTTCTTCTCCAATTACCTACATGCTCGTTCAAGCCCCCATTACTTCTCACCTGGATGCTATCACAACTTCCTAACAGGTCTCTCTATGTCTGCTTTCTTCCCTTCCTCATCCAATTTTTCCCATAGTTGGTAAAGCAATCTATTTAATGCTTGCCTTTGATCATATTAAGCCTTCACCGAAGAACTTTAGTGTTTCTCTATTGACCAAAAGATATAATAATTTGATGAGGCACAGGAAGGAAATCAACTTTAACCAGTTTTCCATTGTCCTTTCTCTGTTATCCAGCCCATTCTGTTCCCACTGACACAAAGATAGACCTAATTTCAGAAACTTATTATTAGCTAAAGAAACACTCAACTTCTTGCTTCTCAAAACTCAGAGTTGAATTTGTCCTTGACTTGGACCCACTCTAAGGCCTCCCTAGATCCTACCTGACTTTTAAAAAGCCCCTTCTCTCAAAACTGGCTGCTAAATCATTTTTTCATTTTGTCTATGAGTCTTTTCATATCAATGAAGGGCCCTTGTGACTATAATGCCTGATGTGAATTCTTCACATTATGAACTGCTCTCCTTCAACCTGCTACTTGTTCAAATTCATTAGGTTAATATTGAAGGCCTAGTCTACTTCTGCACTGGCTCTATTCTGCCTTTCCAGATTTATTTCCTCCTAGTTCCCTTCATACACATCATATTCTAGCCAAAGTAGACTACTATCCTCAATCTTGATCTACACTCTTCTGTCCCCCTTACTGTTACTGACCACATATCTCTGTCAACTGAAGTTTTTCTATTCCTTAACTCACATGCCATTTTCTCCATGAAAACCTTTTCTGATGACCATAGCTCATTGTTATCTGTCTCTCTTCATATTTCTCTCACATTCTGCCTTTTGTCATAATTGTGATTGTATTTCTATTGGGTTTAAGTTGCTTGAAGGAAATGACAATGTTGTATTTCATTTCTGTATCCCTATAGTGCATTGGAATTGCATAATATTTATTTAATTGCTTAATGCAGCTGGGAGAATTTCTAAGGGTAGGGAAGTTTTTTTTTTAATTTCTCTTTAATAGAAAATAGAGTATAGTTTCTTCTTTAATATAAAAAAAGAATAGGTAAGAACAAAATGACAAAGTGGGTGGCTGTGAGATATCAGGATATAAAATAAAGGACTATATTTCTCTGATGCGCAAGATTTAACTTCTTGAGTCCCTTAGTGTGTATGTGTAGAGGGGGGAATCAATGGGAAGAGGAGAGTAAATGTCTGCTTAAAAGCTGGTCCTTTCTAAGATTATTTTAGGAGGCCAGTTGCAAATTTCAGAGAGCTAGTAAGTCTTCTTATAAATCAGACCATCAGTCAATAAGCATTTATTAAGTATTTTACTACGTGCCAGGAACTATGCTAAATACTAAGGGATACAAAGCCAGGCAAAAACAGCTTTACCCTCAAGAAGCTCATATCCTGAGGAGAAAAACAAACATCAAAATAAGTAGGTACCTATATATACAGAGTAGAAAGAAAATGCTCTCGTGAGAAGGGAACTATTGAGACCAAAGGAAAGCTTCCTTCAGGTGGGTTTGAGTTGAGTCTTGAGTGAAATCAGGGAAGCTAAAAGGTAGAGTTAAGGAAGAAAAGTATTGCAAGCATGGAGGATGGCCAAATTAAAGGCAAAGAGGTGGGAGATAGGTTGTCGTACCGGGGAGGGTTGGGTTAGGCAATAATGAATTTTGTTTTGAACATATTTCTTTTGAGGAATTTTAAGATATTCAAAAGGCAAATGTTAACATAGCATTGTAACTCTTGGGACACAAAGACCAAATGTATAGATATAGTAATTATATGTACAGAGAAGTTAATTGAACCCATGGGTACTGATAAGATCACAAGGGAAATAGTGTAGAAGGAAAATAGAAAGGATCCCAGGACAGAGTCTTGGGAGACACCTGTGGTTAGTAGATGCGACATCAATGAAGATCCAGAAAAAGAGGCTAATAAGAAACAATCAGAAAGATAGGAAGAAAATGAGGAAGGATCAGTATCACTGATACTTAGAATGGAGAAAGTATCCAAAAAAGGATGATTAATAGTGCCAAAGATCGTAAAGAGGAAAAGAAAATAGGAAAGTGGGAAAAGGCCATTAGATTTAGCAATTAAGAAAGCCATGGTGACTTTAGAAAAGTTGGGTTCAATTCAGAAGCCAGTCTGCAGAAGAGTTTTTTTTTTTTTTTAATGAGAAGAAAGGAAACAGAGCCAACTAGCACAGATCACTTTCTCAAAGAGTTAAGCTTAAAAAATATAGACCAAGAGAAAGGAGGAGACACACAGCACATTATCTAGTGGGGATGGTTGGGTCAAATGAAGGTTGATTTTTGTTGCTGCTGTTCTTTTTAAGATGAGGGATGCATGGGAGATGTTTTAAATATCAAGCAAAGATGTAGTAGATAGGAAAGAATACAGATTAGTGAGAATGGAGCTGAAAGTGGGGGCATCCTACTGGAAGGGATGAGAAGAGATAAGATCAAGGTTGGCTTTGGCAAGGAGATGGACTCTCTTTTCATCTGATGCAGAAGTCATTGGCCTTCTTTGAAAATAAAGGATGAACAATAAGAAAGGGAGATTTAGTGGAGGAAGATGTCCAAGTAATATGGGGTAAGAAAAGGGAACTCTAAGTCAATGGCTTCAATTTTTTCAGTAAGGCCTGATATAAGATTCTCAGCAAAGAAGTGGTAGAGGGGGGTGAGGTAAAAGTTTTGAAGAGAAAAAATGACATTTAGAATGGCAGCTGTAGAGAACAGAATTGATTACGGAGGTGTATAATAACCATCTTGCTTCAACAAGGATCCAGTTGAGATTATATAACCTGAGATCATATAGCCATTTGTAATGAACACAATCAACATGGTTTCATGATTTTCTCTAGCTTCACCCAGCAGCACATAAATAGGTATGAAGGAGCCATATGGTGGAAGTAGTCCAGAATTGAAGTTTGGCTGATATCTTTCACTCTAAAAAAATCATCCATCTTTGATTGTAGCACATATAGATAATCCTACTGTCTTAAGTAAAATTGCCAGGTGGTAGGATTTTAAGGGTTCCAGAAGGATTCTACATTCCCAAATATCTCCCCCCATTGACATCAAAATTTCACAATTTCTTACCTTTAGAGACTCATTCTTTTGAGTTAAGTCAAACAGTATAGACATTATATATGTGTATCTCTTTTTTTCCCCATCAGAATGCAAACTCCTTTTGAATAGGAGTTGTTTCATTCTTTGTTTTTGTATTTCCAAAATACAATTTCCAAAGCATAGTACCTGTTGATTGATTTATTAATAACTCAATTTCACCTAGCCCTATCAGTAAAATGAAGATAATATCTATAGTAATTATTTCAAAGAAAGAAGGAAGTGGGTTGGTAATAAATTGTGAAGAAATTGTTTTCTATGTCTTAAATTGTTTGATATATATGAATTATTTATTGTTATTTTTTGTTATCTTCATCATTTTCAGAGTCTCATTAAAAATCCAAATGCTGCTTGGGGGTAAATGATAACTCTTTAAGGCATGAGGTACATGTTAGCATAAAATAGTAATGAGCCAAACAGTCATCATCTAGCAAAGTTCTCAAAGAAATAGCATACTTGACAATAGAGGAAAGGTAGAGGGATAGAAAAATATAAGGGGAGATCAGACCTAAAAAGCAGAACCTCAGTGCAATAATGCACAACACAAGACCATGGGATAACCAGGGGAAAGGCAACAGGAAAGAATGAGATAGAAAGAGGGGAAGGGCAAGGGTACAGGAGACCAAGATAACACCTGAGCTCCCATTTCAGGGTGTTCTGATTCACAGTGCCCCTTTGGGGGGCTCTTATTTCTTCTTATAGAGAAGGAGACCTCTCTGGTCTTCCTGCCTCCAATCCACCTGCCATGGCATTGCTGCCCCAGTAATCTTTCTACTGCATCACTATAATAATGTTACTCTTCAAGGCAGCCAGGATGCTCAATGGGTAGAACATTCAGCCTAAAGTCAAGAAGTTCAAATCTGAGCTCTGTCACCCTGAAAAAAATTACTTAATATCTATTTACCTCAATTTCCTCAACTTTAAAATGAGAATAATAATAGCTCCTTCACAGGGTGGTTGTGAGGATTAAATGAAATCATATTTGTAAAGTCCTTATTACAGTGTCTAGAATATAGTAGGTGCTCAATAAATGCTTATTCCTCTCTTCCTTTCCACCATACAAACATGCTTTATAGAGATAGCAAAACTTGGAAGGGAGGGAAGTGCATGGAAAAGCACTAGATATAGAATAATGAGTTCAAAACTCTCCTCTCACATTTAGTATGTAACCTTGAACAACCAGCCAACAAACACTTCTTAAGTATTTATTATAAATTAAGCACTGCATCCAGCACTGATGATAAAAAGACAAAAGTAAAATAGATCCTGTTTTTAAGGAGTTCAATCCTCATGGAGTAGACGTTCACATAAACTACATATTTTATCATTGTTGTTCAGTCATGTTCTACTCTTTGCGATCTCATTTGGGATTTTCTTAGCAAAGATACTTGAATGTTTCACCATTTCCTTTTTCAGCACATTTCAGAGTTGAGGAAACTGAGACAAATAGAGTAAAGTGTCTTTTCCAGGGCCATACGGTCAGTAAGTGTCTGAGGCCAGATTTGAATTCAGGAAGATGAATTTTCTTGACTTTGTGCTTAGAACTCTATCCATTGTACCATTCAGCTTCCCCATAACTACATACATAAGTTTGCAAAATTAATACAAGGTAGTTTAAAAAGGGAATACCAGTTTTAGCCTTAGTTTTCACATCTATAAAATGGGTTTAAAATAACTATAGTATTTCCTTCTCTGGGTTGATGAAAGTGCTGTGTAAACCTTAAAATCCTAATATGAATATAAAGAATGGATGCTTCAAAATCTTTAGGGGCTTTCCATTATCAAACAAAATATTTAAATTCATCTTCGTAATACTTAGGCTCAAGCTGTCATATAACTTATATTATTCTCTTTTATGCTTTTTATCTTGCAGAAAAAAATTGGATTACTCTCCATCTTTTGTTTCTGTCTTGTCCTCTCCCATCTCCACAGCCTTGCTTGTGCTCACCCTCAGGTTTGCAATAAACTCTCTCCGGGAACAGTGAAGTGGTGCAGTGGATAGAGCACTAGCCCTGAAGTCAAGAGGACCTGAGTTCAAATGTGACCTCAGACACTTAACATTTCCTAGCTGTGTGGCTTTGAGCAAGTCACTTAACCCCAATTGCCTCATTAAAAAAAGAAAGAAACTCTAGCTCTTCACATGTTCCCTTGTTGAATACATCTCCCTCTCCCATCCATCAAGTCTGAATTGATGTCTCATTATCCAAAAGTCATCTCTGATGTAGCCTTCCTGGCTACATTTGGCAGAGAATTTTACCTAGCTTTCCTTTTCTTCCATTATATTCTGCTTCATATCACGTTTATTTATTAATGATATATTCCACCACAGTTAGAATACAAACTCCCTGAAGATAAGAATTCTATTTTTTTTAATCCTGTATCCTGAGTGCCTTGCATATAGTAAGTACTTAAATGTTTTCTTGACAAGAATTGAATATAGTGGAACTGAACAAACTCTTCTTAACATTAGTAAAAATAACCTCACATGTATATAATAAATCACTTTGTATTTTTTTAAATGCTGTAGGATCCATTATTTAATTAATTTGATTTTCACCTTATGAACTCTTCAGGGATTGTTATCTATGTTTTCATGTGAAGGAACAGAGTTCTAGACAGCTTAGTGAATTAAGCACAGTCATGTGTCTAATATATGGCAGACGGAACTAGAGCACAGGACTCCTGGCATACAGTGCTCTTCCCATTACACTGCATCTTTACCCTCTGAAAACATAGTAAGTCCAAAGGACTATAAAACTTTGCATACCCTTTGATCCGTCAGTATCTCTACTGGATCTGTATCCCAAAGAGATCATAAATGAGGAAAAAGGACCGACATGTGCAAAAATATTTATAGCAGCTCTTTATGTAATGGCAAGGAATTGGAAAAATTAGCATATGTCATCAATCAGGGAATTATTGGATAATATATAGTACATGAAAATAATGATATTCCATTATTGTTCTGTAAAAATTGATGAATGGGATGATTTTAGAAAGGTCTAAAAAGTGTTACATGAACTGCTGCTGAGTGAAGCAAACAGAACCAGGAAAATATTGTATACAGCAACAGCAGGAATGTGAAATGATCAGCTATGATAGATTTGGTTCTTCTCAGTGGTTCAGTGATCCAAGGCAATCCCAATAAACTTTATATGGAAGATGCCATCTGCATCCCAAGAAAGAACTATGGAGACTGAATGCAGATCAACATACTATTTTCACCTTTTTCTTTCCTTGTGGTTTTCTCTTTTGTTCTCTCTCTCCCAACATGATTCATATGGAAATATGTAA
>JAJPUD010027102.1:0-15850 GCA_023553655.1 Myrmecobius fasciatus
GATCCTTCAATGTGGAGGCTGACAGATCCTGTGTGATACTAATTATTGATTCTCTGTATTTGAATTGTTTCTTTCTAGCTGCTAGCAGAATCTTTTCCTTGGTGACATAGTCCTGACATTTAGCCACGATATTCCTTGGGGTTTTAATTTTGGGGTCTCTTTCAGGAGGTGATCGTTGAATTTTTTCAATGGTGATTTTGCCTTCTGATTCTACAATCTCAGGGAAGTTTTCTTTCAAGATTTCCTGGAAGATAGTGTTTAGGTTCTTTTTTTTCATCATGGCTTTCAGGAAGTCCAATAATCCTTAGATTGTCTCTCCTAGATCTATTTTCCAAGTCAGTTGTTTTTCCTAGGATATATTTCATATTTTTTTTCTAATTTTTCATTTTTTTGTTTTTGTTTGATTGATTCTTGAAGTCTTATTGAGTCATTCACTTGCATTTGTTCAATTCTTATTTTTAAAGTGTTGTTTTCTTCAGTTACCTTTTTAAGCTCCTTTTGTAACTGGCCTGAAGTTTTTTGTTCATTTCACTCTTTTTCCACTTTACTAATTTTATTTTTCAATAAATTGGTGTCTTTTTCATATCTCTTTTGCAGGGCATCATATCCTTCTTGCACTGATTTCAGTTTATTTTCCCATTTATCCTCCAGCTCTCTTTTGAGGTTCTGTATGCAATCTTCCAGAAAGGCCTTTTGAAAAAGTGACCAGTGATGGTCCTTAATAACTTCCTTTGGAGTTTTGTCTAAAGAAACCTCAGGATCTGGGGGTCATCACTTCTTTCTCTTGATAAAAGCTGTCTATGGTGAGAGCTCTCTTTTGCTTCTTTATTATTTTTTTTTTTTAGACAGCTTGGATATCTCTTTAAGGTAGGGAAAAAAAGAAACGGCAGCTGAAGTTCTTTGCCCTGGGGCAATTTGGCAAATTAACTTAAGGTGCTGAGCTGGTGGGGGCTAGGACTAAGTCTGAATTACTCCTTAAACAAGGCAAGTCTGCCAGAACACCTGCCCCTAATCAGGGCAGAGTGTCCCGAGTGCCTCAGATAAACTCCAGGTGTTTGGAATTTGGAGTTTGGAGTTTCTGCCACGATGAGCTGAGCTGAGTCCCACCCTCACTCCCGGCCTACACTGGAGTCCTGTGACACCAGAGTCCTCTGTTTATCCCTCTGTCTGAGTTAGACAAAGCTTATGTGAAGTTCTTCAGAGATATCAGCAAGCAGTATCCAAATATTTCTGGATTCATTGACTTGAAGTTCAGTTCAGAGGCTTATTTTATTGTTGATTTGAGAGAAGATCGGAGGAGGACACAGAGAGTCACCTTTTCACTCCACCATCTTGGCTCCGCCTCCTAATGTCATACTTTTAAACCCACATTGATCTATGCCATAAAGGATTTTTGGAAACTCAAGAAAGTAAAGTGCCATTTGTCTCATTCTATTTACTCATTGTCCCACCAAAAAAAGCAGGGTAGGAGGTATGTAATCTTGTTCTTCTAAAAGCTGTATATTCTGCTATTTTTTTTCTTTTTTTATTAAATGGGATTCCTGTATTTGGTAAGAAAAAAAAATGATAGAATTTTATATGGAGAATGGGGAAATAAAGTGTCAAAGTGATGAGCCAACAATTAAAGTAAATGAGTATTTAGACTGGAGAGAAGTGAAATCTTTTCTTAGCACCATCAAATGCTGCAATTTAAGGTGATGAATACTGTGTATATACTGTTTACATATGTCTAAGTTCCTCATGTCATGTCCTCAGACTGAATAACTTTTTCAACTTTTCATTCTTTCTTCCTGCATCCTAATTTATCATTAGAGAATCATTTTTTAAAATATTTCAATTTGTTTGTTTCAGTATGTGGTATATTTAAAAATGTCAATTATATATGTAGGAAATATTCTTGATTGTGACTGAGAAAATATAGATTCTAGTCTTATTTCTGCTATTATATTATGATATTATCTAAGACAAACCACTTCAGTTCTCTAGGTCTTAACTTTATGTATAAAATAAGAATTTTTGCTGAATGATTAACATGAGCCCATCTAACTTTAATTTTGATGAGACTTAAAATTTTGAAAGAAAAGAAGGAAGGAAGGAATGTCAATCAGAATGTAAGATTTTTGTTCCTTTCCAGTAGGGATTGTTTCACTCATGGATTTGGATCAGCAGCATCAATCATATTTGTCTGCCCAATAGGAGGTGCTTAATTCATACTTGTTGATTAAATTTATTGGAGAAAGAACAATACAGCTATCCACAATCTTATGTCCTTCTCTACCAAAAACTTTTCAAGTGAAGGTCTTTCTGATTTTATAATGGAAGGCAAGGAGAAAATATGATTGCTTTTTAAGTTTACTTTACGTACACTTCCATGTTGAAATGTGAAGTAGAAATGTAATGCTTAACTCCTGCCACCTGTACTTTTGTTTTCCAACTTATGTCTCTTAACCATGGATTAGAGTAGGTCTTTGAAATTTGACTTTAAAATGGAGGAGAAATCCTATGTTTGAGAGAGAATCGGGAGTGACCTATATTAGATTTTGTTGAACTTACACTTACTTTGAATGAACAGGTTGCATTATTCACTGTGTTAAGACTTCGATTAAACAGTCCAATACTCTTAAATCAAAGAATGCCACAGAACCCCTGTTACTGCAATAAACAATCTACCCACTTGTATAGAACTCTCTCCCTCCCTCTTTTAATAAATGATCAGTCATCCAGAAATTCAATTATCTGACACGAGTTTCTTTGAGGTGAAATAATGCTGTTTTTTTTTAGCTGTAGACTTAAACAGTCTTTGTAATAGCAAATGACATACAAATATATTCTTAGAAAAGTGATCCATTTATCCACCTAAGTCTCCCCACTAATATAATTCTGAATCCACATATGCCCTCTCATTCAGTGTGATTCTTAGTAATGTTTTTTTTTTTTAAACGTTCTCCATAAAAGATCAAATGATTATGGAGAACCTTCAGGGTATCCATCAGTTATTCTCATTGTCATTGAATGACTGGTATATTTCCTGTTATGTTTGTAGGCACTTTTGATGAGTATATTTATGTCTTAGATTTCTCAGACCAAGACATTTACAAATGTTTGTTTTATTTATCATATGGAGAATCATGCATAAAAGGTATCTAAAAATGCAACTCCAGGTTCCTAGTACTTTGTGGGTTTGCATCCAGTTAAAACTACAATCCGAATTATGTATTTTTCTTGTAATCCAAACTGTATACCTTAACAAAACAAAATGATCTTCAATAATGGACTATTGAACCAGAATGCACAAATTAGAACTGTACTTACTATTAGCTAGGCCTTCCCATTGAGCATTCCAAAGAAATAACCAAGTTCAGAATGCATGAGGGTCAATTTTTTGCATAAATATCTAGCTTAGGAAGAGAGCCCTAGATGTTTGCTCAACATAGTGGCTTCTTTATTTAGTGCAATTCTAACTTTGCCAGTAAGATTGTTTATTTGTTTTTATTTTGAAATTATTCCCTTTTCAAATGCACATACTTTAAGAAAGTGATTGCTGTTGTCATTTTTTTCCTTTGTTCTAGAAGAGGATCAAAGATATCTGGAGGATAATTTCTTGACTTGAAGGTGATTTGAATTTCAGTAAGATAGAACTGTGCAAAGACATTAGCTTTACTCTTCAGGAGGACAGTGGCAAGTTATAACTGAAAAATAACTGACCCATAGTCCAGGATGCATTGGGAAATCTTGGCCTTTCTGTTAAGGTCTTTCTCAGTTTTCAGTTTGTCTCAGAAAAACTCATTCAATAATTAAAGACTAGGTAAGAGGCAAGAGATGGCCTAGTTTGCTTTCATAAAAAGAATTCTTTTGGGAGGAGAAGGCCCTTGGAGTTTCTGGCAGAATGTTCACATTCACTATGAGCCATCAAAACCCAAACAACAGGGGGACCTATTATTAACCAAACAGTGAAAGCCAGAGTGATTCAGGTTTAAAAGCATAGAAAGTAAACTAGCAAAAGTGAAGAGTAGTCCAGGAAAACTCCAATGTAGGAACTACAGTTTATATTCCTCTTCAAGAAGAAATACACTTTTGTGGCAATGCTTTCTTCAAAAATAAGAAAATCAGAATGCTCAAAAATTAACTCTAATTGGAAGCTTAATGCAGATTCCAATTTCTCCTTGAAGTCTTTCTTGACGGTGCCATCATAATCACTAAGAGGAGTTTTGCATGTATATAGTTTCAAATCATTAACTAAAAATTAAAACAAAACATCATCAACAAGAACAACCACAAAAACAAAAACAAACCAAAAAAAAAAAAACCCAAAAAACAACAGATCTAGTCCCCACAGTCTAAACTCCTAGATGGCAATGAAGATCACTGTGGTATTTATTGCCAACAAAGCTATATTGATAAAGAACGTAATATTCCATCAGATAATAGCAGTCAATAGGAATATAAAAATAGGAACAATTCTATGTTGCTGTCATTGAATTAGGGGAGAGACTGTAGTAAATTGGGAAAAAGTACATATGCAGCCATAATCATTGTAATATCATCCATGCAATGCATTTACTGTAGCAATGACCAATAGCATTTGAAGGGTACTTCAGGTATACAATGATGTGAGTTAAATTTTCATAAGAATAAAATATGGATGATTCCTCTACATTTGTTACCTTCTTAAATCATACTATCTTTACTCCCTGTATTACAGTTAAAGTCCATCTGTTTGAGGAACAAATAACTTGGAAAACTGTAAATGCTGTTCCAAGAGGTTACAAAGGAGAGCTTGCAGCTAGAGTCATAACCATTCTCTGTGAAAATTTGATTAATAAACCTCTATAGCATTAAATGCTAAGGACACACTTATAGATATTGTTGTGTTGGCTGGCATTCCTGGTCCTTACTAAAAACAATCTTTCCTGAGTTCCAGTTGGTTGACTGGAAGTTTTATTTTATTTTATTTTATTTTATTTTTTATTTTTGAGAACTGAGATCTATTTACAAAATACAAAACAAAGCTTCTTGCATTATTTGACTTTTTGAGATAGGTATATTGTCTCATCTACAAAATTAAAGATAGATGAGTTCCATGAATGTTAAGATGTGCAACATTATTAAGATATCTAAATGTTTATATTAATGTCATTGATTACTCTTTGCTTAATAAGTAAGGTAGAAATCTATATATTCAAAATAAAAACCAAAGCATTGTCACATAAAAACAAAAAAAACTGATAAAGTGGAAATAGCAGAATGCTTTCTAAAAGAATTTCATTATCCTAAGTATGCCCTGTTTTGAATTAAGCTAATTTGTGAAAATCATATTTATTGATAATTATTTATTATGACATTTTCAATATAAGGAAATTATTGAACATAGGGTGTTTCAAACATAATATAGCATAGCTCTGTTAATATTAAATTCCTCCAAAACAACACAAAATGATTGTTTTTAAAGATAATTTTTTATCTTATTATACAATTAATTGTAAAGGCAGATAATAATTTCCATTTTTTATTTGCTAAAAAAAAAAAGCTGCATAAGAGTATTTTAGTATTGTTTCAGTAGTCTATGGAAAAGAATATTTTAAAATCTAGCTAAATGTTCCATTAATCCTTTTACTTTGTACATGACAAAATCAGTTACTCTCTTTAAGGCTCTATTTCCTCATTTGTAATAATGGAAAAAACATCTATCTCATACATAGCTATATAGTGCAATGGATAGGCTGCCAGACCTGGAGTCAAGAGGACTTGAATTAAAATTCAATATTAGACATTTTCTAGGTGTGTGAAAATGGGCAATCACTTAACCCTATTTGTCTAAATTCCCCCATCTTTAAAATGAAGAAGGAAATCTCAAACTCCTTCATTATCTTTGCCAAGAAAACCCAATTGGGGTCGCGGAGAGTTAGACAAACCCGAAAAGGCTGATCAATAATAAACAAAAATCACTCAAGGATATTATAGGAATAAAATAAAATAGTATATGTAAACTATTCTTTGGTACCTGGATCTTCTTGGTATTACATTTTATTCTCCTTTACTCACTCCAATATAGTATATTACACTCTAAATCTCTAAGCCTTTGCACTTATTATCCTGTATTCCTATAATACCCTTGCTCCCTACCTTCAACTCAGCTTTTTTGACTTCTCTCAGAATCATCTCAAATTCTACCTTCTGCAGGAGGACTTTCCTAAATCCTCTTAGCTGCTAATGCTTTTTCCTTTGAGATTACCTCCCTTCTATTCTGAATATATCTTGTATATACCTATTTATTTTCATGCTTATCTTCCCCATTAAAATATGAACTACATGAGGATAAGGACTGCTTTTTTTCTTTCTTTGTATTCTAAGTCCTTAGCATACTGCCTAACATAGAGTAGACACTTAATAATTTGTGTCCTTGATGACTCAAATGATACTACCACCAACCCTACTACTGTTACTACCAATACTGCTCCTGCTATTACTACTATTTTTAATAGATGTGGGGAAAAAACATATATGTTGTAGAGTTAAACTGCAAATATATTCTATAAAACAAATGAATCTGCCTTCACTCATTACCAAAAATGACTAAGTAAGCCAAGATCATAGTAATGCATTTCAATTGTAAATCAGACCTAAAGTTAGTTGGATCCTTTTTTTTTTCTTCATGAGTCTTTTAGAGAGTTCATTTGATTTACATTTTCACTTTCCTTTTGACATTGCCCTTTAAAGAAGTTTACTGTTTCAAAAAGAGTTAATGTAGTGAAAACCTTTTAGTTCCTTGTGATTTAGTTACCAATTACAGTTCTCCAGTGTTAAATGTTAACTGTTAAATATACCAAATAGCTCAGGATTGAGTTTAATTAAAAGAAGATAAATGCTATTTGGACACATGAATTGCTTTAAATGGTTTTTTAATCCACAGAGGAAATTTTCATTTATTTCTTTAGAATATTATTCATTTGCTAATATTGCACAGAATAAAATCAAAAGAGGAAACACATGTTTAAGAATAGTGTTTCCAAAAGGGCCCATGGCTTAGTGTCTTAAAAAAAATGATAGTGATGGTGCCAAATAACACTGCATACAACTTGATTAAAACAGACTCTCAAAGTTTTATAAAGTACAATGGTAGTCAAGTTAATAAAGTGATCATTACAGATCCAGTTAATACAACCTACCAACAAAAGGTATAGGTTCATGGATTTGTCCTATTACAAGACAATTCTGGAAAAGGAACCTAATTTTCTAGATTATTGAAATCATGTTATTTTTAAAAAAATTATCTAATATGGGTATAATGAAAATTAGCTAAAATAGCATATATTAAAGCACATATTAATAGTGGATTATATTGTTAATAATGATAATGATATTGAACAATTTGTATCTTTCTATTAATAATACTAATAAAAATGACAACAGTAGAGAAGTAAAGAAGACTTAGGTTCACATTATGACTGACTTTATTACTAAGCAAGTCACTTAATCTTCCAGTGTCCTAGGCAGCAGAGGAAATGCTGATCTTCTTTGGTTAAAAAGAACTTCCTCACCTCTGGGTTCCCATGATTGATGAAATCACAGAATGGTATTTATTTGAAATAACAGTAATAATAAGTCACATGCATATGCCAGTTTAAGCTTTACAAAGCATTTTCCTTACCACAACACCTTTATTTTTATAGTAATTTATTTTTTCCAACTTTCACCTTTGCAAAATCTTGTGTTCCAAAATTTTATCCCTCTTCTCCCACTTTCCCCCCTCCCAAGACACAAGCAATTCAATAAAGGTTAAGCATGCACAATTTTTATAAATATGTTTGCATATTTGTTATGCTGCACAAGAAAATTCAAATAAAAAGTGAAAAAAAAAGCAACAAAAAGTGAAAATAATATGCTTTGATCTACTTTCGATCTCCATAATTCTTTTTCTGCATGCAGATGGCATTTTCCATACCAAGACTAGTAGAATTGCCTTGAATCACCTCATTGTTGAAAAGGGCCAAGTCCATCACAGTAGATTATCACATACATTTTTGTTATGATGTAAAATGTTCTCTCAGGTCTGCTCAATTAACTTAGTATCACTTCATACAGGTCTTTCAAGGATTTTCTGAAATCACAGTTCCCTTAGTTTATAGACCCACAGCTATTCAATACCACATAATAAGTAATAATCAAAGTCAGGACTAGAATTTGTTTTATCTGTACAATTATTAAATGGATAAAATAAAAATTGAATAATACAAATATAAATTAATTCCAAGCTGGTAGAGGCTTTATGGTAAAGAAGAAAGTGTACTATTTCACTTAACCCTGTCATATACTTTTTTTTTTAAATTAAAGCTTTTTATTTGTATAACATATGTTTGGGTAGTTCCCCAGCATTGATCTTTACAAAGCTTTCCATTAAAAATTTTACCCCCAGTCTTCTCCCCTCCCCTAAATGGCAAGAAGTCCACTACATGTTAATAATGTTGAAATACTTGACAAGTTGTGCAAGAAAAATCCTGTCTAAAAGAAAAAAAAAGAAAATCAGGGAAAGGAAACACAGTGCAAGCAAACCTCAATAGAGAGCATGAAAATGTTATGTTGTGGTCCACATTTCGTATCCCTCTCTCGAGGTGTATATGGTCTTCTTCAGTGAACAATTGGAACTGGTTTGAGACAATTCTTTGTTGCAGAGAGCCATGTCCATCAGAACTGATCATCATGTAATACTGTTGTTGCTGTGTATAATGATCTCCTGGTTGTGCTTGTTTCACTCAGCATCAGTTCATGCAAGTCTCTCCAGGCCTCTCTGAAATCGTCCTGCTGGTCGTTTCTTACAAAACAATAATATTCCATAACATTCATATACCATAATTTATTCAGCCACTCTCCAATTGAAGGGCATCCATTCAGTTTCCAGTTTCTAGCCACTACAAAAAGGGCTGCCACAAACATTCTTGCACATGTGGGTCCCTTTCCCTCCTCTAAGATCTCTTTGGGATATAGGTCCAATAGAAACACTACTGGGGCAAAGTGTATGCACAGTTTAATAACTTTTTGAGCTTAGCTCCAAATTGCTCTCCAGAATGGTTGGATCCGTTCCAGTTGCACCAACAATGTATTAGTGTCCCAGTTTTCCCACATCCCCTCCAACATTCATTGTTATCTTTTCCTGTCATTTTAGCCAATCTGACAGGTGTGTAGTGGTACCTCAGAGTTGTCTTAATTTGCATTTCTCTGATCAATAGTGATTTGGAGCAACTTTTCATATGACTAGAGATGGTTTTAATTTCATCATCTGAAAATTGTCTGTTCAAATCCCTTGACCATTTATCTATTGAAGTGTGGCTTGAATTCTTATATATATATATATATGAGCCAATTCTCTATATATTTTAGAAATGAGGCCTTTATCAGAACCATTAAATGTAAAGATGGTTTCCCAATTTGATACTCCCCTCCTAATCTTGTCTGCATTAGTTTTATTTGTACAGAAATTTTTTAACTTAATATAATCAAAATTATCTATCTGGTGTTCAACTAGGACTTCCAGATCTTCTTTTGACATAAATTTATTCCATCTCCACAAGTCTGAGAGGTAAACTATAATACGTTCCTCTATTTTGCTTACAATATCACTCTTTATATCTAGATCATGAACCCATTTAGATCTTATCTTGGTATGTGGTGTTAGGTATGGGTCAAGCCTTAATTTCTTCCACACTTGTTTCCTATTTTCCCAGCAGTTTTTGCTGAATAGTGAGTACTTATCCCAAAAGCTGGGGTCTTTGGGTTTATCAAACACTAAATTGTTGAAGTTATTGCCTAGATTATCCTGATAATCTATCCTATGCCACTGATCGACTGCTCTATTTCTTAGCCAGTACCAAATGGTTTTGATGTTATAAAGTTTTGAGCTTTATAACATAGTTTTAGATCTGGTACAGCAAGGCCACCTTCATCTGCCTTTTTTTTCATTAATCCCCTTGAAATCCTAGACCTTGTATTTTTCCAAATGAGCTTTGCTACTATTTTTTCTAGATCTGTAAAATAATTTCTTGGGAGTTTGATTGGTATGGCATTAATAAGTAGATTAGTTTGGGTAGTATTGTCATTTTTATTATATTTGCTCTGCCTACCCATGAGCACTTAATGTTTTTCCAATTGATTTGGTCTGATTTTATTTGTGTGGAAAGTGTTTTATTGTTTAGTAGTTCATATAGTTTCTGACTTTTCCTTGGCAGACAGATTCCCAAATATTTTATCCTATCCTCCGTTATTTGGAATGGAATTTCTTTTTGTGTCTCTTGCTGCTGAATTTTGTTGGTAATATATAAAAATGCTGATGATTTATGTGGATTAATTTTGAATCCTACAACTTTGCTAAAGTTGTGAATTGTTTCTAGTAGTTTTTTAGTTGAGTCTCTAGGGTTCTCTAAGTGTATCATCATGTCATCTGCAAAGAGTGATAATTTGGTTTCTTCATGACCTACTCTGATTCCTTTTATCTCTTTTTTCTTCTCTTATTGCTAAAGCTAACATTTCTAAGACAATATTAAATAGTAATGGTGACAGTGGGCAGCCTTGTTTCACTCCTGAACTTATTGGGAATGGTTTTAGTTTGTCTCCATTGCATATGATGCTTGCTGATGGTTTTAAATAGATGCTACTGATCATTTTAAGGAAAAGCCCATTTATTCCTATACTCTCTAGTGTTTTTAATAGGAAGGGATGTTGGATTTTATCAAATGTTTTTTCTGCATCTATTGAGATAATCATATGGTTTTTGATAGTTTGGTTATTAATATAATTAATTATGCTGATAGTTTTCCTAATATTGAACCAGCCCTGCATTCCTGGTATAAATCCTACTTGGTCATAGTGTACTATCCCCGGGATGACTTTCTGTAATCTCATTGCTAATATCTTATTTAAAAATTTTGCATCAATATTCATTAGGGAAATTGGTCTATAGTTTTCTTTCTCTGTTTTCACCCTACCTGGTTTAACTATCAGCACCATACTTTTGATATATAATTCTTTTCATTTAAATTCCTTTCACCTTGGTTTTCTCTTCTACAAGGGATTAGATTCTTTGAATGCTCACATCTCTAGATTTTTCAACCTTAAGATAAATTGATTCAATTTCAAGTCTATTATCCAAATTTATTAAACAATTTCCATGTAAAAGCATAAAACTAGGTTTACAGAAATGAAACATAATATCTTTCCTTCACTTAAGGTGTTTATAATCTAACAGGGAAGGGAGAGATATGAATTATATTTATTTAGATAAATGTGGAACTAGGTAGAATGAGACAAGGATAGAAGCATGATTCAAATAAAGTAGCATACACATGATGAGGTTTGGAAAATTTGTCTCTGCAAACAGTGAAGATTTCATGGAAATTTTGGAACCTGATTTGTGTTATGAAGTAACAAGTTTTCAGAAGTTAGTTTTAGGGAAATCAAATTAGTAACTCCACTTGAAAACACAGGAGGAAGAATTCAGGATGAAGTTAGGAAACTGACCTTGTGGGTGGAATGTCATGTGTAAGGAGTATAGGCTACAAAGAGTGGAGGGCTTTAATTATCATGTCAATGAACTTATATATTGTTAACTAGGAAACAGGATGAATGAAGGCTTCAGAAAAGAAAAAAAAATTACATACCCAGCCTCTGTATTAGAAAGACTAATTTGGTAAATATTTGATGCATGTGAGAGAAGAAGAAATTGCAATATGACAACATTCATCTATAGGATTTTGTTTGTTTGTTTTAATTTATAACAGAAAGAAGCAGTAGTATTTAATGGATAAACCTCCAGCCTTGATGTTAGAAAGGTGAATTCAAATCAGCCTGATATATACCACTGTATAATCTTGGACAAGTTGGGTAAACTTTGTGGGCTCTGAGCACTCCCAAAGACTGACTTACTACATGAAATGGTTAGTAAAAGCCTTCATTAAGAGTTTCTTATAAAGAGTGTTCTCCCCAATTTATGAAATCACAGCTCCTTCATATATTCAAATTATTCAGTTCGAGTGTTCACTGAGATCCTACTCTAATGCATTTTCTTGATGATGTATTCACACTTGGGTAACACAGGATTTGCTAGTAGGGCACAAATTCTGGCAGGTCACATTAAACAAAACAAAAAAAAATAAAAAAACAAAAAAAAAATCTCATATGCTTTCAATGATACATACCTGAAGGATAACCTAATGATTCTGGGAAGTCTCATCCTTAGAAAATCAGATGAACTTTTCTTTAATTAAAACCAATTATGTCCTCTCCCACCCCCCTACAAACTTCTTACAAACAAAGTGACAGTCTGCTTTGATTGACGGAACTGTCTCACTCAGAAGTTCTTTAAATTTATGAAATAGGAATTTTAATCCACAATACTGACCTATCACTACACCAGCAAATTCTTGCTCTTATTTTTATAGGAAATTTGTTACCTCTACACACTGAGATTATTCAAATTAATGATATTAGTCTGGGCCACTCAAGTACAGAGGGTATTGGTAGTGCCAAATAACCTAAAAGATACTGCCCCTCAATTGTAGATCTGTTCCTTATTCTGTTTTTCCAAGTCATTGTTTCATAAAAAGGCTCTCTTGTCAGGGGGGCCTACTGTGCAGTCTGCTTCTCTCCAAGTAACAGTCAAGAGATATTGAAAAATTGTGACAAAGAGGATTATACAGCAAAACTAGAGCAGGCTAGTGATCTATAAGGAGCTTTGACTAACAGATTTGCTATTGATATTATCATCAGATGGCTCATTTTTATTTACAAATTTACAGGAAAAGAATGATAATTTCTAGTTGTTTTTCAGTCTGTTAGATGATTGATTTTTTTTTTAGAAAAAGACTCTAATGCCAAAATTAAACAGGAGATAACATGATTCCTTTAACCTATTTGTGTATAATATCAATTGGAAATTTATAACGGAGAGATGGCATTTCTCCCCCATCTTTTTGCATTGGTCAATTTCAGTATTCATTCAAAAAGCAATTATTAAATGCCGACTATGTGGAAATGCCCTATTCTCAAAGTATATTTACTTATTATGATGGTCTGATGTTAACTCCCATTGAATATTGCATTTTGGATGGCAGAATGCAGACAAGACTCTCTGTGAGCTCCTCTGATCTTCCTTCAAACCAAGATGAGATTAAGTCTCTGAACTGTTTCTGGAGTGAAACCTCCCTCAACTACTTGGAGTAGAACACATTTTCATCAAAAATTACCTTGGAAGAACTCCGGAGCATGTCTGTTTCAGACAGGCAGGGGATCAGGCCACTTGCCAAGGCACAGCCAGGGCAGGAGACTGGAGCTGGGATGGAGTATGAGGAACTCTAAGCACTTGGGAAGTCCAGGGGAGACTCTTGGGACACTTTGCTTGCAGGCAGGTGCTTTGGCAGATCTGCCTTTGGTAAAAGGTGGATTGAGAACAACTGAGAACATGGACATAGCCCAACCAGCCCTGCACTGGAAGTCAACTAAGCAAACAGCACCAGGGCAAATTGAAGCAGCTGCCTGTCCCCTACTTTAAACAGACTTCAAGCTCTAAAAAATGAGTATGAAGCAGCAGAGAACTCTCACCACAAACAGCTTTTATGGAGAGAAGGAAGGGCAGACCCCAAATTCTGAGGTTTCTAAAGGGAAAGCAAGTTCAGAGGAAGCCACAAAGGGAGACATGAGCTGGTCCCTATTTCACAAGGCTTTCCTAGAAGATTGCATAAAGAATCTCAGAAGAGAGTTAGAAGAAAAATGGGGAAATGAATTGAGATCAGTGCAAGAAGGATATAATGCCCTGCAAAAGAGATATGAAAAAGACACCAATTCACTGAAAAACAAAATTGGTGAAATGATAAAAAAGACCAACTCACTGAAAAACAAAATTGGTGAAATGGAAAAAGACAACAACTCACTGAAAAACAAAAATGGTGAAATGGAAAAAGAATGCAATGAACCAAAAAATTCAATTGGCAAGTTACAAAAGGAGCTAAAAAAGGTAACAAGAAAAATAATACTTTAAAAATTAAAATTGAACAAATAGAAGTGAATGACTCAATAAGACTTCAAGAATCACTCACACAAAAACCAAAAAAAAATTAAAAAATAGAAGAAAATATGAAATATCTCCTAGGAAAAACAACTGACTTGGAAAACAGATCTAGGACAGACAATCTAAGGATCATTAGACTCCCTGAAAGCCACGATGAAAAAAAGAACCTAGAAGCTATCTTCCAGGAAATCATGAAAGAAACCTGCCTTGATGTTTTAGAATCAGAAGGCAAAATTGCCATGGAAGGAATTCACCCATCACCTCCTGAAAGAGACCAAAAAAGTAAAACCCCAAAGAATATCGTGGCCAAATTTCAGGACGATCGCACCAAGGAAAATATATTGCAAGCAGCTAGAAAGAAACAATTTAAATACCAAGGAAGTGTAATTAGAATCACACAAGATCTGTCAGCATCCACATTAAAGGATGGAAGGCCCCGGAATCAAATATTCTGAAAGACAAAGGAACTTGGATTACAGCCAAAAATAAGTTATCCAGGTAGAATGAACAATATCTTCAAGGGAAGAAGATGGTCATTCAATGATACAGGAGGATTTAACCTATTTCTAATAAAAGATCAAATCTGAACAAAAATATTGACCTCCAAACACAGAACTAAAGAGAAGTATAAAAAGGTAAAAAGGAAAGAACTCTTGAGAACTATATTTCTATTATGGGTATACTCAAAGAATGAGGATATAATTTGATTTTAATTTTAAAATAATGGAAAAGAAATTAGATGTGGAAGGGCTATCATATTGGAAAAAGAGGGGAAAGGAGGTAAAATAAAGTAAAAAACCTGAGGTAAAAATAAGGTAAAATGTCATGAAGAAGCATAGAAAATCTAATATAATTGAGGGAAAGAAGGGAGGATGATGAAATTTGTGTGAATCTTACAATCATCAGATTGGGCTCTAAAAGAGTATATCAGACACATTTGGTTTCACAGAGAAACTTGTCCCTCATTATAGGGAAGTGGGAGGGAATGGAGGAAAAGAAAGGGATAGAGTAATAGAAGGGAAAATAGAAGAATTAGGGGAAAGGTGTAAAAAGAGGGAGGGATTCTGAAGGGGGAGAACTGTTAGAGGGAGGTGGTGATCAAAAACAAAATACTGGGGAGAGGGGAAGGAAAAAAGGAGAAAGGGAAGGGAAAACATAATTTTGGGTAAATAAGATGGCAGGAAATACAGATTTAGTTATTTTAACTGTGAATGTGAATGGAATGAACTCTCCCATAAAACAGAAGAGGATAGCAAACTGGATTAAAAGCCAGAATCCTATAATATGTTGTTTCCAAGAAACATATCTAAAACATAGAGCTACATATAGAGTAAAGGTAAAGGGCTGGAGCAAAATATTTTATGTTTCACGTGAACAAAAAGAAAGCAGGGTTAGCAATCCTTTTCTCAGATCAAGTAAAAGCAAAGATAGATATAGTTAAAAGAAATAAGGAAGGAAACTATATTTTACTAAAGGGTAACATAAATAATGAAGCAGTATCAATACTAAACATATATGCACCAAGTGGTATAGCATCCAAATTCCTAGAGGCAAAACTAACAAAGATGCAAGGAGAAATAGAAAGCAAAACTATACTAGTGGGGGATCTCAACCTTGCTCTCTCAGAATTAGATAAATCAAACCAAAAAATAAATAAGAAAGAAGTTAGGGAGGTAAATAAAATGTTACAAAAGTTAGGTATGATAGATCTTTGGAAGAAATAGAATGGAGATACAAGTGAGTTTACTTTTTTGTCAGGGGTTCATGGAACTTATACAAAAATGGATCATGTGTTCG